>VYZS01047670.1:0-10070 GCA_013400695.1 Neodrepanis coruscans
GAGTTTCAAATGTGGAAAATGGGTATTTGACAGCTTCAGTGCTATTCCTGAAGTGTGTTAACCTCTGAAGTAGGTTATAGTGTCTCTCTGCTGCCTGGAAGGCAGCTAAAAGTGCCTGGCTTCTGTTGATGTATGGTTCTTTTGTGCTGTTTTGGGGTTTTAATGAATATCAAGGACATTTATATAATTCTTTCATCATTTAACAAAGAGCACAGAAGAATGTTGAATGATACTTGGGTAAAAAATTACAAACTAACTAATCCCATGGTCTGTGTGTAGTAACAGGAATTCCTGTGGTCACTGCTTTTTCATAAGGCAAGTGCCTTCCAAGCCTGCAAGGAATCCATAGTCTGGACACCTTCCTGCACTTTTGTGGCAGTGTTGGTTCTTTCATAACATGGAAAACTGAAATAAAAATACAAAGTAGTTTTATAACCTGAAAGACAGGTATGTTTGTGTGCATGTTGAAAGACTTCTAGTTTAAAAACCTCAACCAAGCATCCAAAATATGAATTCTTACCAACAATATTGTTATTTGTGATACTGATTTTTAATTTTTTTATTTTTCATAGATATACTGGTACTGTTTTGCAGTTAAAATACCAGACTCTCTTCTCTTCCCACAGAATCTACATGAAGCATGGAAGTCCAGTTAAAATGATGGAGAGTTACATTGCAGTCCTTACAAAAGGGATCTGCCAAAGTGAAGAAAATGGATCTTTCCTCAGCAAGGACTTTGATGCTCGGAAGGCTTACCTAGCTGGTTCCATCAAAGGTTAATTCTACCACAAGTCTCTGTTCTGATTTTTTTTCTACAGTATGAAATGCAAACTAGTTTTTATGAGTAAACTGCTAACAGTATTACCTGTGCTGTTACTATTTAACTTCCTCAAAAAACATTATAATAATCAGCATGTATATCTTCTCTGAAATTATTTTCTCCTGTTTTGTAGATATAGTGTCTCAATTTGGAATGGAAACAGTTATCTTATATACAGCACTGATGTTAAAGAAGAGAATTGTAGTGTACCATCCCAGAATAGAAGCTATCCAGGAGTTTACCAGGTACTTTGTCAGGCCGTTCCTTCCCAAACACCCTGAGAAATCCAACAAATTTTGAACCTTCATTGAGAGGAAAGCCCATGTTTTAAGGAAGAAAACCTGTTTATTGAATTTTTGCTAAATCCCTCTTAAGGCTTTAGCAGTATGTTCCTCTAAGAGAATTCTTAACTAGGAGAAATCTAATGGTGGAATGAATGATAAACTCTGCTTGCACTGATAGCAGAAACCTCTATAGTTCATGTATGGGCACCTCAGATGGGACCTAGTCATCACAGTTCCTTCTCTTGGTGTGCATTTCATCCTGTGAAACTCAGTCAGCATAAGTAAAAATCTTACCACGTGTCTGATTCCTCCAGGACTTTGCCTGCTTTAGTGTGGCATCGACAAGACTGGTCGATTCTTCATTCATATGTGCATCTAAATGAGGAGGAACTGGAAGCCTTAAAAGCCTGCACAGGTAGTGATTAATCAAAAATATAAAGAAAATTTAATTTCAGTTTCTGTTGCTGCAAGGTCTTCCTCCAGTGCACTTTGAAGGAAAAAAAGTATTATTTTGCTACTGCTGTTATAGTTCGAAGTTAAACAGCCTAATTTCCTTTAGAAAAGGCAAATCAACTAAACAAGTATGTGGGAAGATAACAAGTTATCTGGTGGTTTTGGGTGGATCCTCATCAGTCTATCCCCAATCACAGATGCAAAGCAGCCTTGAGACTTTTTTGATGTTTTGATCTGAGGGACTGAAAGTCTTTCTGTTGTACAGAAGCAGCTCACTTTAGATAGATTTTTTTTTTTTGGTTTGTTTGAGTTCCTAACTCTGAAGTTCCAGATTTTTATTTTGATGCCATTGAAGCCCCTGGCTCCATAAGCACAGACAAACTTTACCAGCTATGTAGGAGTTTGGCCTGTGTGACACATTGCTGTGTGTGCTTAGTGCTTAATGCATAATCCAGGAAGAGGCCGTTGCTTTATGCAAAGTTTAGCATGACATGACACATCATGTGGCCATTAAGAGGCTTCTCTGTACAGAATAATGAGCAAGAAGACTACTCATATTTAGCATTTCCCTTGTGTGCTTGTTTTAACTCACTAAACATCTTCCATGGAGAAAAACTGCTCTAAGTTTGCTCACCTGACGTGCTATAAATCAGAAAACCTTCTGGGTTTACTTCTTTCTTCCAATCTAATGCTGACTTTGTGATGAGGGGGTCCAAGTGGGATTTTTTTTCAATGAGAAAGTCCAGTGGCTTTTTCATTTGCAAAAGACTAATTTTAGTAGTGAGGTAGGAAGAGAGTTTAAAATGTCAAATTGATAACCTTATGATATTGATGTAGTGTTAGTGGTTCATCCATGTTCAAGGCAATTTTAGAAGTTGATTTTTAAGTTCCTTGGAAGTGAATCATCTGCTGAACATGCTTGTTGAATGACTGATAATATCAAGAGCAACCCTGGATCCAGCAAGTGTTGTGCCAAATACTCTGAGAACAGACTTTAGGACTGTGATTTTCCATGATATCTTGGTTTTGGTGTAGTTTTGTTTGTGAAGATAAGATCCTAATCTTTCTAAATTCTGCTCTCTAGGTTACATTGCTGGATTTACAGATTCTGAAGTGAACAGTAGATCAGACCTCTATGATGTGTATGTGAATTTGGCAGACAGTGAGATTACTGTATCCCCTCTGGTAAAAGGTTTGTTGCTCTTTATATTTTGGATTTAGAGGCCATTTATTCCAGAGTTTAGTAATTGTTGAACCTCACTGTAGGTCAAGCAGTCTTGACCCTTCTTCCATCCAGGTTCTGAAAAGCTTTATAAGCTTCTGTCTTTGTTTTATTGCAACCCTGGAAGACTGGTGAAAGTTGGAATTTGGAAAGCTGTGCTTTGCATTCCAACAAATGCACAGTTGAGATTTCACAACATTCATATTACATGGAAGAGACTTTTCATCTGAATGATGAAAAGATGTCACATGAGTCTTTATCCAAACACTGCACTAAATACTTGGGGAGTGGGGACTATTTGAAAGAAAAGCTTCTATGGTGTTTGTCGTCTTGCTGCTACTTATCACCCACCCAGGGCCACTTCAGAGGTGCTGGCATGGCTGTTGCTGTGCCAGGTTCCTGCCTTGACCAGTAGATTTTAGTTGGCAGCCATGAAAAGACTCCTCAGTTTGGCTTGTTATTCACGTATGTTTCTAGGTATCACAACAGAAAAGGTGATTTTATGGCACTGTGTGGTGTTTTCTTCTTTCTTACACAGAGGCAATGACAATGGGAAAACTTCACAAAGAAATTGGACAACTAATTGTTCAGTCTGCAGAAGATCCAGACAAATCAGACAGCCAAGTCATTAAGGTTAATATTTCATTTTTAAATCTTGTTAACTTCTAATCTTGGTGGAAGGAGGGAGTAAGAGGAAGAGTGCCCCTGAGAATCAGTCAGTCTCTTCTACCCCTTGCCTTTTTACAAATGAGCATTTTTGTTGATCATACAGGTGTTTAAGGATGACATACGTGGTTTATGTTATCTTTTGGGTAACTACATTGCTGAAGAAACTTCAGAAATTCTACTGATTATAAGACTGGTTTCCCAGTTTTATTTCACAAGGCATGGATTTTGCTCAATGCTTTGTCAATAGTGTGATCAATACCTTGAAAAAGTCCTGCTGAGATACAGCTTCTCAGCTATAAAGCCTGATTTTTATCATGATGGCTTTTTCAATTTCTCCCCTATCTGAGAGGTTGAGACATTTCACAACTGACTTAGTCACAGTGCTCAGTAAGGCCAGGAGAGGAGCCTGTGGAGTGACTGTTGCTGCCTTTATCCAGCATTGCACAACAGAAGGCTGAAAAACTGTTTAAGTTTGCCTTAAAATAAATGAGATTTTTATTTTAAATGAGCTATTTATGTATCATCATTTCCTTTTTTTGTTCTCTATTGATTTTTTTTTTAATAATTGTATGTGAAAACATTAAAATACTTAGTACTATATTCAGTTTCTTGTTTTTCTGTTCCTCAAGGACATTTCTCTGAAGACAAAAGAAATCTTGGCTACTTTGGCCTCGCTTACTGAAGTTTCTGATGGCAATGAAAAACCAACCCTTAACTCTGAGGCCCTGAAACAAAAGCGATTTCCACCAGCTACAGAAAACTTCCTTTTTCATTTGGCAGCTGCTGAACAAATGCTCAAAATCTGATTTTGGTGCACTGCAGTGTTTTGGACCAATTGAGAAATCCTGTCTCTGCCATACAGATAGGTATACCTGGTGTTTTATATGGGAAAATTAAATGTCATAGTTACTGTGATACAATGCAGAATATTGGAGCTCGACTGGGAACATATGGAGACATTTTTGGGAGCATTCCTTGTGTCATTACCCTTCCCCAACTCTGTGTATATATGGCTCTTGCATTTCATACCATGACATGAGTGTATGTACAAGTAGCACAGGCCTGTGTGTCCAGGCTGTGCCAGACATTACAGTGGCTGTTTGTCCTGCATATTCCAGACATTGGACAGTCTGAATTGTCTTCCCAGGCTCTGGAGCATGGCTGCAGCACATGTGCTGTAAAACCAGCACAGTTTGGTTGTGTTAATCTCTGCACAGGGATACACAGAACATGCAGCTGGCCTTGAGTGCTCCTTCTGGGCTTCCAGGTGTGTCAGCCTGTTGGATGCTCTTGCTCCAGACTGCCTGATACCTGGAAATCCCAAATAAATGGACAAGTTCTCTTCTTTCTACTTGAAAGTGTCTAGATGGGAGAAAAAGGATGTCTGGGGAAATCTGGTGTGGTAGCTTTGGTATACAAAGGAAGGGGTATTTTGTAGCTCAGGTGCAAGTTGAGCACCTCTTTTGGACTTTGCCTTAGAGGTTCCCCCCCTCACTCCGTCCTCTGCCTCTGATGGAGGGATAAGAGTACAGGATCACTTGGGGCTTCCCAGGGAGGTCACAAACAAGTGCTGCTTTACAGCTGGAGTCACCTAAGAAGTTGTTAAACTTCTTGGCTGAGAATAAACCAGAATGGCCATTCATTCCTGATCCACCTGACAGAAAATCAGATGAGTTAAAGCCTTATGGACCAGGAATGTTCAAATTGCCAGATACCACAGGTAGAGCATCAGCTTCTTAAACTTGTGGAGCTGTAACATACTATCTGATGGTGCTCTGTGTAAACTAAGAGATGGAAACCTTTGAACTTTGGGAAAGAGTTTAGAGAAAATCAAAGTTTGCCTACTTGTTTGGTTGCACAGCCATAATTCTGTAGTAGCACTTTGTTATAAGAAAAAAATAACCTTTTTCCTGGCCTTTGTACAGATAGGCTGTAGCATGTGGTTTTACATAGAGATTTTATACTTATGATTAAAATTTAAATAACCAATATTTATATTGTTAAATAATTGGATGTTGCTGTTCTGAAACTGGTAGAGCTCATCAATAACTATGTGCAAGCAATATTGGTTGGAAATCCAATATGTATCATATGTTAAGGAAATCTATTTTAGAATGTGATTAAGGAATGTGGCATCTGTATATAAAATGGGTAGTTACTACAGTGAGGAAATGAAAGTGCTGCAGAACAATCCCCTATTTTCAGGGGTGTAAAATTCTGCTTTAAACACTTAGTCTGAAGTTTAAATTCTGAGCACAGTAGCATGTACTTTTTTTAACTTCTGACAAAAATATTACAAATGCCTTTGTTTACCTGAAAGTGCTCTACAGCTTTTTTTTTGCCCATTTGCCCATTAATGTTTTTTCTTAATGGTTCTTTAACATTGCTGCTTATGTTTTGGGACCTTTGAAACAGTCAGAATAGCAGAACTGCAAAACTGTGCTGAAAATTCCATTCAGCACCTACTTCACTGAAACTGAAGACTTTCACCAAGAAAAACCTGGATCTGCTTCAGCCACCTTCAACACCACAGTGTAACTGATTAACAAAAAGCCTTAAGGCATATCTAGAGACAACCACAAAGAGCAGAGAAGCTCAGTTGCAAACCAAACATTGAATGCTTGTTTTGCTTTCTGTTTTGGAAACATTTGAGTTGAAAATCTTTTGTGTTTTATTAGATCTTCTGTTCTGACATTTGTGTGACACAGGTGAAATACAATTTTGCACTTGAGGAACTGGACTCATAGCATGCTTATGCCTATTAAAAAACTCCTGAACAGTCTGCCCTTTAATTTATGTAAATTTATTCTTAAATAGTTTTGCCCATGGAGTCATGGGCCTTAGCTCTTAGTTTTTCAGTATAGGGATTGAGCTTGGTGTTTATGTTGGAAAGTTACTGCTGCATGTTCAAACATTCTGTCATGTGCTGATTTTATCATCAGCACTGCACAAGATGTATTGGCCTCCCTCAGCTTCAGTGCTTTCAAAGGATTCTCCTATTGTTCTTGCATTTTCTTAATGACTTTTGACACTATTTCTTCTCAAAAGGGTTTAATAGAAAATAGAAAAATCTGCAAGGTCAGGACAGGGAAATATTTCTGCTTATTTCTCACTTCCCTTTCCCCAGGATTTGTACAAGCAGACTGTGTGCACTTGCTGGTTTTACAGTCAGATGACATCCTTTCTTCCTCCTAGGAGCAAACACTGTGTAAACTGCATTTTTTTTCATACCTTCTCATCTTACTGCCTTTCTTTCTTGGAAAATATGGTGAATGGCTCCCATAGCATAACATCACTACACTTGCAGAAATTGGAAGGTAGATAGTGAACAAACAGGCTTGCAAAGGAGAGCAGATTTTGCTGAGTAAATTGGGTTACTTGCTTTAATGCTTTCACCCCCTGGGGTTTTAGTCCCTGCCCTATTTCCCCTGCAGGCAAGTGTGTGAGAGAGAATGTAATGCTTTGTAACCTGGAAAAACTTGACACAGCACATCTGACAGTATCCATCTTAAAAGTTCTGGCTGCTTCTGCTTTTAACCTCTGCCTGCTCCCGAAATGGCTACTGAGGATTTGTTAACAGTGTGTTGAGAGATGACAACTGAAGGGCTGCATTTCTAGAAAAAAAAACAAGCCATAAATCTCAATGTAGGAAAGCCAGAGCTGCCTCATGCTGCCACACACCCTTCCCCAGGCAGCTGTCGGGGTGGAGTCTGAGTCAGAGGGACCATTGGTCAGGTGAGGTCATTCCTTGTCGCTGCCGAATGATGTGAGACTTGGGAGGAGACTTCAAAGAAGGGGTAACAGTTCCTTCCTGAGTGACACTGTGCAGCACATGGGATGGTGTTTGCTGTCTGATAGGGAAGGAGCTGCAGTGAAGGAGTCCCTTACCACCTCCATCCTTCCTTCCTCCACCTCCTTTGTGGAAAAGCAGCAGAGCTGTGTTACAGGCCTGGGGGTAAAGCAGGGACACAGCTCCAGCTGGGAAAGGCTTTGATCTCAGTATTTCCTAACATGGGAGTGGCTGATTTTTATTTTTTTTTAAGCTACATTAAAGAGACCTGGAAGCCTCATTGTATATTCCTAAATTCCAAGATGACAAGCTGAGTAGGTGGGGCACAGATAGCCACAGATAGCATATTGTGCTGTACTGAGACTTACAGCTTTCTTGGAAGCTTCTACATGTTCTCATTCACCACATCTTAAACTGGTTCCACCACTAATGCACTGTCACTAAATATAAGGGCCAGCACTAAGGCAGGAGACAGAGCTGCCTTGGGCTGGTATGTTGTTAATCTTTTCCAGGTTACAAAGGGGGAGGTTTCCTGTTGTTGCTGACTCTCCTCCCAAGTCCCTCAAACATGATCCTTTGCTGCCTGTCCCAGTCTTGTTCCCTTCACTTCCACCTCTGGACTACCAAGCATCTGGTCCTGGCACTTCCAATCTCAGTGACTTTAGCTGAACACTGAGGATGCCAGGGCGTTTTCAGCAATGTATTTTCCCTGCCCTGATTTGGGAAGCAGCTGAATCACCCAGACTGACAATTTAAATGGCAGGCGCCTGCCCTCCTCTTCTGGAAAATTCTCGTTATGGCAATAGAAACATTTATGAGAAGGGGGGAAAGAGGTATTTAATAATCCTGAGGGAGCTGTGTATAATATGGCAGATTTCAACTCAAGTATTCAGTAAGAAGCTGGTAGGGTTTGAGAATGGGCAGCTGTAATAACAGACACTATTAGCAGACCTATTCCAGAAGCCTTACTCATGGAGTTGTAATGACATCCATTTGCTTAAAACATCCAAGTGTGGTGCCAGTGAATTTATAGCATGTCTAGTTACCATGACGATTCAAAGTTCACCAATATATTATCTTCTAGTTGTTGGCTTTGCTCTACACTTAGATTTTTGGGTTTTTTCCTTGTTCCCACTGTGGTTCATGTAACTAGAATTTACTTCAGCCCTTCTTAAATTATGTTTAAGAAACGAGTGGGGAGAGGTGAAGGTCTTCATTGTAGTGCTAATTAATGTTTACTGAGGGTGGAATTAGACCCCAAGTGCATTTGCCTTTGGTATGTGACTGAAATAGGATTAATAGAGAAAAAGGAGTTTAGAGAATTTAACTGTAGGATGTTGGCTGTGCCTCTGCTATTAAAGGTTTGTAAGGAGACAAAACACTTCACTGGGAGAGGCAGGCTGAGGCTTAAGCCTGTCCCACCTGACCCTGTAGTATCCAAAAAGCAGGACAAGCCTCTCTCCCCATCATCCTCCCAGCTCAGCAGAGCTGAGGCTGATGTGGTCTTGCTATATTGTGTCTCCTTTTGACTGCAGTTAGAGGTATAACTATAAAATAGAATTATGGAATAATTTGGGTTGGAAAGGACCTTAAAGCTCATCTNTTGCCTTTGGTATGTGACTGAAATAGGATTAATAGAGATAAAGGGGTTTAGAGAATTTAACTGTAGGATGTTGGCTGTGCCTCTGCTATTAAAAGTTTGTAAGGAGACAAAACACTTCACTGGGAGAGGCAGGCTGAGGCTTAAGCCTGTCCCACCTGACCCTGTAGTATCCAAAAAGCAGGACAAGCCTCTCTCCCCATCATCCTCCCAGCTCAGCAGAGCTGAGGCTGATGTGGTCTTCCTAAATTGTGTCTCCTTTTGGCTGCAGTCAGAGGTATAACTATAAAATAGAATCATGGAATGGTTTGGGTTAGAAGGGACCTTAAAGATCATTTAGTTCCAACCCCCTGCCATGGGCAGATGACATTTGGCTCAGCAGACCCTCTGGTCTGACACAGGATTATATTGACTTAGAATTTCACTATATACTGAAGAACATGACCCACTTAGGGAAGGTTAAGTTAGCCCTGTAGAGTTCAGTAGGTATAAACAATCCTTTACCTTTAAAAATTCACTACAGTCCTTCAGTGGAGTAGTGCAAACACTTTAGGTTTGGCAACTTACAGATAACTTAGACACAATCCATATGGTCTTCCTGGAACAGCTTTACATGCTCCTCTCAAGCTCCAGGTCTTTAGGCTGTGCTGCTGCTCCCCCATCCTCTTCCCTTGCCTGACCTTTCCCTGCAGTAAGTTGTTAGACAAAGAGTCAAAAAAGGCAGAACTCAAACAAGAAACTAAACTCAGCCCCAAACTTCCTGCTTTTGTTCAGTGCCAAAAGCACAGCAGGAATCCTTTTCCTGCAAGAGACCAGGCCTGCTATTTTTCCTTACTTTGCTCTATGCTGCTGTCTTCCTGTAGGATGCACTGGATTGGGAAACCACTGGTTCCCTCACCCTGCAAAAAGAAATCTAATCTTCCAGCAACAGAGCAGCCATCTGTGTAGTGCACTCCAAGGTAGTTAAATTATGGCAGGCTTTGGAGGCTGCACTTGTCAGTCACTTTCACAGAAAGCCAAATGTCATCTCCAAGTGGCCACCAAAGGCAGGCACAAGCAGAGGGTGAGAGCAGGAAAATAAGCTGTTTATCTCCTCCACTCACCCACAGTACAAAGCTTATGAACTTTTGCTGGTGTACCTTCCATGAATTTAGTATCTTCCAGTGGTTTGCCTTTGATGGAAATGTCCAGTTTCTTATTAAATTCATGTTGGCTTTTACTGTCCATTTCAT
>VYZS01047678.1:2584-12866 GCA_013400695.1 Neodrepanis coruscans
GGGATTGTTCCAAAAGCAAACTAAAGCACTAATCCCAGAGATAGCTGGGATAGTTGGCTTACTGCAGTGGTGTATAATAAAGCAGGCATGTGATGATGTGAAATGTCAGTATCCTTAAAAGGAGATGAGGGCCCTAAATGTGCTCTAAAAAGAGGGATGTGAGCAGCACTCTGTAACCTGGGTGGTTACAATCTCCTCTTCTCCTGCCATGTGAAGTTTACTCTTCAGATTATTTCTTTATGATCTGAAATGCCTGGATAGAAAGCCTTTCAAAAAGCACTTACCAACAACACCCACAAACAGACACACTGGCCATAATACCAACAAAAAAGGTCAACTGCTAACCTTGCCTGTATTTGAATCTCAGTACATTGCTTGCAGAAAGCCTGGAGTTCATTACATGTCACAGCTGGACTTCAGAGGTCTGAAAATATATTTCTTAGCATGATAAATTTTAAAGAAATCTCCTTTGTGTGTTCAAGCAAACATGTTGAGGGGGAAGGAAACCTCAGAGCTGTCCTGACTGTATCAGTGAAGAAGAAACATGTCATTCCTGCTACTAGGGAACAGGGAGAAGGAAAAAAAAACAACACTGAACCAAAAAAGCCCCACGAAAGAGGATAATTTGCTCATGAGCATAATATTCTTGTCTTACAATCTGCACTATTTCATAGTTTTCATCTGTTTTCATCAATGCTAAGTTGTGAATCATTAGTGCAGCAACATGAGCAGAACTGGTTCCTCTAAGAATCACTAAAGCTGGACTACACATTCTGTTCAAGGAATAAACACTGATTCATTAATGTTTCTATTAAAATTCATATGATCACTTTCATAACAAGAAAAACGAAGAAGATCAGAAGTCCTGTGGAAATGTAACTTCTGGTGCTAGGAGAAGAAAAAAAAAAGATTACCTGTGTCAAAGTGTCTGACTCAACCAATGGCAGGGACTTCATGTAAGCAGAATGACTTAGCAAAACCCTGTTTATGTCTCTGTTATCTGACGATCTATTCATATTAATGGACCTGAACAATCACTTTTGCCCCTATAGTCTATGGTGCTGGGGTCAGCAACAGGCAGTGTCCCAACCTGTCCAAATATGTCACACAGGGGGCTACACACAAACAGTGCAGGCATGAACGAATCACTGCAGTGCACAACATGAAAGCATCTGGGAGGTGAAAAGCTGTGAAGCAGAAATTCAACCAGGCAACTGGTAGAATGCTTACCAAATCACTGGATTTTACTTACTAGCTTTATACTACTGCATCTCAACTGATCCAACCAAAGCATATTGCCAAACTGCTAATACACAGAGAAATACATGCAAATGCACTTAGAACACAGAAAGTAAAAGCACCATGGGGATCATTTTACTTAGAAGAGGGCAGTAAAAAATATGAGGCAAGTGAGTCACAAAAGAAAAATAATGAGAATTGTGAGATTTTGCTTTTTAAGCTTGTCATTAAAAAAAATAAACTTTAACTGACAAGGATGCTTTCTAAATTTAACTGATATTGAAAAGTCTTGGGGTTTGTTCTTTTGTTTTTCTTGTTAGTGTATATTTGATAAAAATCTGAGGCGTGATAATCCTGGCGCTACACATTTTCAAAAGTCATTTTTTAGCTCTAGTCTCTTCAGAGGGTGCAGATAACATTTGCATGGATACAAAGCCTTTGCAGAGAGACTGTTCCTTAAGGGCAGAGCTGGCTGTAGGGTTTAATATAGTAGGAACTAAGATTCAAAATCAGCAGCATTCACATTAATAGCCATTAAATTATTTATTCATATCAGGTTCTGGAAGCCAGTAGAAAGCCAACGTTGTTCTGAAGGGCTCAACTTCCATAAACTTTGTTGCATGACTTACTTTTAGTTACCATTCTGAGGGAGGTACATTTTTTTACAAATCTTGGCATACATTTAACGCCTTTTATTCCTTCTTTCTTCAATTTTGTAAATGGAGAAAAAAATGTCTGTGTACTCAATAAGGTCCATATCCAGTTAGTAGCTGCCACGGTGCAGCACAGCCCATGCTCCAATGCAGCAGGACAGAGAGTGTGCAGTGTGGAACAGGATCCCTGAATTTTTTGATTCTGTCTTTGCCATAACACAATACCTGTTCTCAACCCAGCTCCATTTATAACCCTCTAATTTCTTTTCCCCACAACTTGTACTACAAAGCTGTTTTGGAAGACGACTGTTCCTGCAGTTGTCCCCTTCTGTTTTCAAGCCAAAATCTAGCCCAAAGCCCCTAGTGACACAGACATCAGTTTCAGGGGTCTTGAGGGACTCCTTTGGAAAGGCCCTGCAAGGAACACAAGTGGGCTTTTCAAATGAACCAACTGCCTGCACCTCTTCAACCAGCTGACCATGGTGTTGCTGTTGGCTACCTCACAAACAGGTGAAAACCACATACATCTTCACTGTGAGACCAGAGGGAAAGCAGCAGGGCCACAAAAAAACTGACCTGAGCTACAAAAGATGGCAACAAGGTGGTATTCTGCACTAAAAAATTCTCATCCTTTTTTTCCGCCCCCGCTACTTGTGTCCTGGGCCCTACTGCTGACCTTGACCCATTTCATTACATCCATAACCAAATTACATTGTAGGAGAATGTAATTATGCAATCAAGTAATGAGCTATGGTTTTGCTCTTGGTCTTGTATGCAAAGCCACCTTTGAAGAGGGCAATAAAAGAAGCGATTATTGTAAAAGGACAGCGCAGGCCCATGTACCAATTACTGGTCATGATGCAGAGGACAATGCCTGCTGGCAGCATTGATCCATCAGCTGCTTTTCACAGGCAGCTGGAAGCTATCTTCCTGCTGCAGCCTCACAGCCAGAGCCACGAGTTTCTTCCTGATGACAGACATACGCTCATGACAGGCATGCTGTGCGATGGGGAGGCATTCCTGGGGATACCAACCTCTACAGCCCATCGCCTCTGTTTCAAACATGCTTATTAAAACTGAAGAACCACTGTACTGAGCCAGAGCAGCAGTCTGGCAGTGCCCAGCAGCAGCACCAAGAACAGGGCAAACGTGTACTGAAAGCTCCTCCTTGCTCTGCAGCCAGCAAGCGTGCTTAGGCAAGGCATGCAGCCTCCTGTGGGATTACGTGTGACATTGTGTGTTCAGAGCAGAGTGTGGGAGCTGATGTAGATTCCCAAGGAGAGGCAAGAAGGGTTTGAGCCAGGAGAGGCTTCAGGGAAACATTTACAGGAGGGAGGATTCCTGATGGGGCTCAGCTTGGAAGAGCAGCTCCAGGACTGCACTTTGCTGCTCAGAATGGAGGAGGCCCTGTCAGGTCTCAGTCTGTGGAAAATTCACTGGTGTTGAGATTTCAAGGTATCTGAGAGGAAATGGCAAAGGAAAATGTGATATTCTATGGAGATAAGAAACTGCCAAATGCAACTATGACCATCATGATACTTGTCTGTGCCATGCCAGACTTGCATTTACATAGCTCACAGAAGCAGGATCAACCTCATAATGCCACAAGTAAGGGTGGAGGTCTGTCCCCTCAAGTAAACAAATGATGCCTACCAGCAGAGTAATACCAAGAATTTCCTTTACTGCACTCACACTAGGATCCTACAATGGATGGAGAAAATCCCACCATGGTGATCCTACAAGGAATGGAGAAAGTCCCACCATGGTGAGGAGGTAAACGACACCGAGAAACAAGGTCAGTTGCATAAGATCCTTGGAAAGGCTGTGTCAGAGTCAGGATCAGGATTTTCTGAATTCTAGCCCAATGCTTTCAGTGTAAAAGCTTTTCCCTACTTCATTCAGGGCAGAATGGGAAGGCGCTGGTGTGCAGGATCCACTGCAGGAAAAGTTCCACTCTACATCACTTTACAAGATCCCTGGCACAAAGGCACAACATTGCTGTGGCCCATCTTTTTCTCTTACTCCAGCAGTAGTATCATAATGTTTGAGAAACTGAAAGTCATTTAGCAGTGATGCCAAACACACGCACATCAAAAAGCCCCAAAAGGTCTATGGAAATGAATTCCCTATCTCAGCAGCAGCTTCTCCTGTTGCAAAGATAAATAGCTTTTTATGCATGCAATATATGTGCTAGCATGTACTCTTGAGCTGACAATGTTCAGCCTTCAGTGTAACTTGTCAAAGCCTGATATCCTTTCCCTTCATCAGTGTGGCAAACTCCTGAATACCATGTGCTCCAAGCAGTGGGCTGTTACCCTGTAGGCAACAGAACGAAGTGCACTGTCATTCTTGTTGCTACACTTTGACACGTGCATCTCATAGTGATCAAAAGCCAAAAGAGAGATGGAAGCTGCTCACAGCTTCAACAGCACAATCTCTCTAACCTGTGGATCCTCCAAAGGCCCTGAGATGGGGGTGCTGTGACATCCCTTGGCTTCAAGTGAAGACATAAACCAGAGAAAGTGATGACAGGTGAGATGGGGTGGCCACAGTGCTTCAAGGGCTTCTTCCTGTTACGGTTCTACTTGTGCCATTTCTTGCAGTTCATTATGAATTGAACAGGATTAGGGTCATCCTAGCATGGATCATTCATGAAGTGAATTCCCCCTGTATTAGCTGCTCCCCACCTCTATGCACTACTGGGACAAAGGACGAATCTGTGCTGACAGTGACTAGTATACAATGGGTTTAGGAAAATTTGGGGCCAGATACTCAGGAATTGCTGAAGCCAGACAGTTGATGAAAACCTGATGAAGCTGGGGATTCCTGAAGTGTGGCAGGCAATCCCGCAGCTGCAGAAGCCATTTGAAAGCTGAAGGTGTGCATTCAGGAACACAGCACTGGGGGGGGAGGTGGATATGTTGGCATTCAGAACATGCAGAACAACCGCATTGATTGCACTTCTCAGATGAATGTGCTGGGGACAGCAGAGAAGCAGAGTGATTTCACAGTGTCAGCCCTTTCAGGGATGACCCTGCAGGGTGTTTCTTATGCCTGTCTGGACTGCGAAAGGGATGTGCTCTCTCCCATGCTTTTCAGGGTACCACTTTACTCAAAAATCCCCAAATAACTCATCTCCTTCAGTCTGACAACATGGGCAATGCCACATCATACAAACTTCTTCCCTTTCCTTTAATTCATAGCTTACATTATCTTTTCCCTCTTCTAATTCCTCCTTTTTTATTTTCCCTGGTGTTTTATTTCACCACAGTAAGCTTCTATTCCTGAGCCACAGTTTTAGACAAATGAGATCACCCAGAAATTCTGCTGCTCTGACAGGTCCTTCAGACACAGCTCATACACACTATGCTCTACAAACAATTAGACTCTACCTGCCTCTATACTACTTCAATTGTAAGAAGCAACTTCCAACATACAGAAATGTGAGACAGAAATAGTTCATCCTGGACTAACAGGGCACCTTGTGCCCACCACGGGATGGCATAGAGGCTTCCTATCCTTCCTATGGTACATAAACCACCCTCATCACCTCCACTTAGTGTTAATGCAAGGACTTCAGGAAAGAGCCTCTGCAGAAACAGATATTCAGGCTCTGTTCTTCTCAAGCCATGCTGAGAGCCAGCGGGGATCCTCCTGGCCATCTTCCACAGCTCTAACTCCCCTGCAGGCAAGCAGGACAGCCCTGCAGCTACCCCATCCCGACTACCCTGTGGGATGTGGGAGTGCTTGCTGCACTGTGCTAAGGCTTATCCATTCCTGTCACTCACCCCATGGGAAACAGGAACACACAGCACAGACATATATATTCAGCATGTCCCAGTGCACCAGTACTGTACAGATGCTGCAGAAAAACAGATGCTGTATTTTAGATACACCAGGCTGACTCGTATATATTGGGTCACTAACACATGTGCAGCTGCTGCTTGTGTGGGATTTCTGATGTCCTGGATGAAACCTCAGCAATGGCCAAACTTCTCTCCTTCACCGTGGAAGAAATTGTGGTGTAAAAAATGGAGTGTCCTGTCCTGCTGCCTCACTCCTCCATCCAAGAATGCCTGGATCTATCCCCCAGCTCTTCCAAACCTCATGCATGCAACCCTGACAGCAGCTGGGAAGTGGTGCAGGAATGTGGCTCCTGCCCAAACACATGACAGTTCGTTGCTGTTGCTGTTAACTCACTCTGCTGAAAATAATCCAAACAGCAACAGCAAGCATCTTTGGCCAAACAGATTAATTTCCATGAAAAATCTGTTTCCAAGGAAGGAAAGGTTTAGAGGCAGCATGCAGTGATCAATGGTTGGAAGCAAAAATTCAGACCACAAGTGTTTTGCAGGGACTGAATGGGGTTCGCACATAACACCCCTAGGGCAAGGAGTTGTCCCCACTATTCGGAGAAAAGGAAAGAGCAGGATAGCAGAGCTCATGTGCTATGGCCTGGCCAGCTGCAGCATGCACTGATGCCAGTCCCAGCAGATCTGGGAGAGTACTGTGAGCAGTCCTATGCTCACATGGAAAAGACAATCAGAAACTGAAATACAAACCAACCTCTCTCTACCCCTAAAAGATAATTCCTCTGGTTTGACTTGCAGTCACACTACCCCACAGCACCTGCATACACAGAGCATATTTTAACTCTTAGTAGTAAACTGCTTCCTCTGCTAGCGGGTTTATGGTGTTTTTAGCCTAAAAATACACCGCCAAACAGGCAAAATGCACATCCTTGGACCATTGTAAGCAGCAGAGGTACCCTCTCTTTTCTGTTTCTCTCTACTATTTAATAGCAGGTCACCAAAGAATTTAAGTAACTCTTGCTTATCAACCCCCACCTAATGCAATCAACAGTCTTCCCAGAACAACCACAGTGAGACCAGACTTTGGCCTCAGCAAAGACAACATCAGCACTGCTGAGAGAAAGCAAACTCCAAACCAAGCTCAGGGTCCAGCAAATGCATTCAGGTTCTTGCTTTTTATTTTTCCCCTCTTTATTAAAACTGACCCAGTCATTTCCCCCCAAAAAAAAAAAAATTAAAATGTAAAATAATAATCTGGGCAGGGCCCAGTATTGATGGAAAATGCAAAAAAGAAAGCCATGTAGTTTGCACAGAAACAGCCTCCATGTCCTGTCACACCAGGGTGGCTCTGTGACAAAGCAGGGGACCTGACAGCTCCAGGAGAAAGGCATGTTTTTAAAAGAGGCTGTCTGCACAGACAGCAAGTTTGGTGTCAGTGGGTTACATGGTTTGTGCTTTCTAGGTTTGATTTTGTCCAAATTAATATACTCATTGAGAGAACTAAAGTGGTGCTGCAGCTTAGTCTGTCTACAAGATTTTCATTGCTGCGTGTATGGATCCTTGTCACTTAGAGGCACAGAAACCAGGGACCAGACTCTCCAGGGAATTTACAATGTCATTCATCCCTCCTGCAAGCAAGGGAGTATTTAGGGCAATGATTTCCAGAGTCTGAATATTTTATTGATGTTGTGAAGACTGAAAAAAACACTGATGTGCATTGTCTCCATCTTGGAAAGACCATCAAGAACTTAATGAGATTCTGAACATTTACTTTGGTCTGATGGTGCCAAAGTAAAACTGTAGCCTCTTTGGTGTTAGGTGAAGCCACCAGGCATTGTTCTTGAAAGGCTTCTACTTTTGCCAGGGAGGGGACAAGCTGTGACTGGCTTTGGCTGGCAGCAGGATTTCCCTGCTGTTCTGTCAATACACATATAATATTAATTGCAATTTTCTGTGTCTTCAAAGAAGACAAATACACCACCCACAGATGGCTAAAACTTTTCTTATCTCCTCTGACCTTGAAGATCCCTTGATGAAAGTTTCCTCTGTATTTGAAATGCTGGTTTTATATTATTGATGAACCCTTCAGTTACGCCTAGTGAAAATCCTTTAGACATTCAGAGCGTCAGAGATTGGCTATTTGGACAGGTGACAAGCTAATTTCTGCTAAGCCAATATTTTTCAAATC
This sequence comes from Neodrepanis coruscans, assembly GCA_013400695.1. Classification (NCBI taxonomy): domain Eukaryota; kingdom Metazoa; phylum Chordata; class Aves; order Passeriformes; family Philepittidae; genus Neodrepanis; species Neodrepanis coruscans. The sequence continues at coordinate 10,477 of VYZS01047678.1, forward strand.
AAGAGTCACCAAGCAATGGCAATAAGAGCGAAACAAGATGAGCACTGGAGATACCAGCCCGGCTCCCAGCTGATTTTGTGAGTGTCCTGCCAGCCCAAGCATGCTCTGATGCCTGATTAATCTAAATTGGGAGTTTCTGAAAACAAAAAGTGTCACACTCGGCTTCTAATCAGAGCGTAAAGGTCCCGCGACTGATCAGCAGGCAATGAACGCTCAACTGCACTTAAAGATACTCATTCTTCCAAGATCTTCTGCCAATAACAATATTTTCACTGTGCAGCTCTTTAAACTGAGACAAATAACATCAACAGCAGGGCAAATACCCTCTCACATCTGTGGCTCCTAAGTAATTACTCCAGGGACCTCTGTGCTGTGACAGTCCCACTCCAGGCACAGCCCCTGCAGCTGGCTTTTCCTGCAGGATGGAGCTGGGACAGAGCCCAGCACTGTCTGTCTGCTAGTCCTTCCAACTGCTTCCCAGGGTATTTCCATGTGTTCAAGTTTCATCCAAATTCGGGAAGATGAACTTTCCTTTATCCTGCATGTTCCTGGCCCCAGGCTATCCAGCTACCAGGAAAATACAAATCAGTGGCTAACAGAAATGGTTATTACAAAAAGGTTTCTTGCTACATTACTTTTTATAGAGACTCTCATTTTACATCGAAACAGCCACCTTTTTCCAACGCATGCATGCACACTTAGTAAGCTGTGAAAGTAAAACTTTATTACCATGGATTTACCTCAAAGGGCAAAACTGAGCCAAAAATCAATTCCGGTTTGCTGACAACATGCAAAATGTTAATATTGGTGTTAGGGAATCAAAATGTCACTCCTTAGCACCTGCATGAATACTAATCATCTCATATTTTACATAACATTTTTGTTTCCTTTGCAGAGCAGCTACTTTCCAGACCAAGTCACAATTTTCTATGTTTGGCATTGAACCAATTCATGCCCTTTTCTGTGCCAGATGTGCTTTCAGGTTTGAGGGTCAGAGGCCTTCTGCATTAAAATTAATTGCTTTTGAGTGGTTGTTTGAATTTTGTTATCAGTTAAGTAACAAGCCACAGGTTTAATGGCTTTAGACCTGTATATGTAATATCACAGTGGATGGCCACAAGTGGAAACTTGGCCCTGGATTTTTAAATGTAAAATCATCAGTCTTTCCTACTTAAATTACTGAAAATAAATAGACAGACTGTATAAGAGCACAGTACATGCTTGGATGCCCAACTCCCAAGGTAGATATTTAGAACTTTCAACATGTAGTTCATTTACTTGCTCAGGCTATGAAAAAGCTCTGGCACCTTAACTCCAACTGAGCATCAAAAGTGAATTAGGCACCTAAGTAATTTAAGCATGCCTGTAAATCCCACAAAGCTTCTGTAAGCATCTTTCCACATCCAAATACTATTGTGGAAATCTGTGTGGCACCACAGATGTAAAGTAGAAAATGCATAAAGATTTCTAAGTAATCTAACTATTAGTGCTATTAAAGACTTGTAACTGGCTATGCTACGTTACAGATGAAGGGCTCATTAATAAAAACAGGAAGTGAGATGAGACGAGTTCTGATACTATAAAAAACATACAACAAACAAATTTCTGTGTGTAGAACTGGATCATAACTATTATCCTGGTCCAAGCCATATGAAAATCTTCAACCTCATCTGAGCAACCAATAAGACTACATGGGAGCCAGCTCACAGAGGCACTAAATATTTGCAGCTCTTTTTTGCTCCTGATGGCCCTGCAGCGAGGGCTGGGAGCACATCATCTCTGCAGTGGAGGCATTAAACTTGGCTGTGCTTGCTCTCACCATTTGAACTCTTTCAAGGGGAAATGTGCTGCTGTGATTAACTGAGATTATTAACAGTGCTCAATGACTTGTAATGCCATTGGTAATCAAACAGGTCTCAAAAAGTGAAAGAAGAGGAATTGAACAGAATTAAAATACACAGAGTGCTTCTGCCTGCCATTCCAGGTCAGTGATATGCCTCTGCCTACAGCCTGCTATGCATATATAGAAATTAATTCACTGACTGCAGGTGTACAGATGAGGACAGAATATGATTCCAAATGTCTCTGCTTTGAAGACACTCAAGCAGTCAAGCATCATTTTAATGTGAAAATACTGCTGTCATATACATCACTGACTTCAGGGCCAGGAAGTATCTCTAGAGACCTCAAATTCCTCTATCTGCTCTGAGGTAGGAGCAAATATACCAAACTCAGTCCTTAAAGATATTTGCCTAATATGGTCTTATTGCCTCTGTGCCATACTTGACCTTCTCTCTCATAAAAAAACCCAAAGCAAATGCACTCCAGCCTCCCAATATTTCATAATTTTTTGCCTCTAAACTATATGGTTTTCCTCTGGATCTCTTTTT
>VYZS01047682.1:0-24197 GCA_013400695.1 Neodrepanis coruscans
CGGGCGCCCTCTGACTTCACCGCCGCGTAGTGCGCATGCGCCGCTCGCCACCGGTCCCCGGGGGCTGTCGACAGGTGGCGGCGGAGGCTCCGCCTCCTCATGGCGCCGTTGCCCGGCAACGGGTTTCCCTGGTAACTGACAACAGCGGCCGGGCCGGGCCCTGCTCGCAGCCCCTTGGGCAGCCCGGAGACCCGCGTCCAGGTCCCTCAGCGAGGCGGACCCTTCCCTGAGCCCGGATCCCCTCAGAGAGCCCGGAGCCCCGTGTCCAGGTCCCTCAGCGAGGCGGGTGCTTCCCCGCGCCCGGAGCCCCAGTGAGAGGCAGGCGCTTCCCCGTTCCCGGGGTCCCGCGGAGGGAGGATGGCGAGGCAGAGTGCTCATGCCTGTGAGCCCCCGGGTCGGCCCTGGCAGGAGAAGCCCGGCCAACCTGACAGGTACCGGGGTGTGACGGAGCCACTTGCAGGCAGGGTGGCTGGTTCTGGCAAGGCGATGCATCCGACGGGTAACATGATAAAAAACACCCCCAAAAATCGGGTTTGCATAGTTATTGCTCTTCCTACGGAGTCACTAATATCAGGAAGGACACTGAGTTTCTGGAGCGGGTCCAGAGAAGGGCAGTGAAGTTGGTGAACAGTGTGCACCACAAGTCCTGTGAGGGCTGAGGGAGCTGGGTGCGTCTATTCTGGAGAAGAGAAGGGTCAGAGGAGACCTTGTCACTCTGTACAGCTGCCTGAACGGAGGTTGTGGCGATGTAGGGTCAGTCAGCCTGTTCAGGTAATAAGCGACAGGAGGAGAGGACATGGCCTCAAGCTGTGCCAGGGCGAATTTAAGTTGAAAATTAGGAAGCAATTCTTCACAGAAAGGGTGATTAGACACTGGAATGGGCTGTCCAGGGAGATTGTGGAGTCATCATCCCTGGAAGCGATTGAGCAAAGACTGGATGTGGCACTCAGTGCCATGGTCTGGTTGACAAGGTGGTGTTCGATCGTAGGTTAGACTCGATCTCAAAAGTCTTTCCCAACCTATTTGATTCTGCAGTTCTGTGATCTGAGGGTTTACAACCTGCTCCATGAGCAGATGGTTCAGTTTGGTGTCTTAAGTGTCATCTTGTTAAGCGAAAATTTACAAAGCATTCTTTCCTCACAGAGGAATCAGGTGACACCCTTGGTATTTCCACTTACAACAACTTCTTGGTCAGCAGCTGAAAAGTTGGGCTTTTTAATTTATTTTTCTCAGTGCCACAGTTCCATACTTTCCATGTGTCAGATATGTCTTCTGACACTGTTTCTTTTGCTTCTCTTTCTCACCTCTTACATGAAAAATGTGAAAAAGGTCTTTTGCCAATAGTTATGCAAACATATTGGGNCCACAAGTCCCTGCCTGCTCCAGTGGGGAGAAGTCTGCTCCAACACAGGTTTCCCACAGGTTCATAGCATCCACCTATGCCAGCGTGGGTCTCTTCCATGGGCTGCAGGTGGATCTCTGCATCCCTCTGGTCCTCCATGTGTTGCAGGGGGACAACCTGCTTCACCATGGTCTGCAGCCTGGGCTGCAGGGGAACCTCAGCTTCAGTGCCGAGAGAATCTCCTTCCATTCCTTCTCCACTGGCCTTGGTGTCTACAGGGTTGTTCCTCTCACATGTTCTCACTCTGCTCTTCTCTGGCTGCAAATACATCTGGGCAGTAACTTTTTTTTCCTTCTTCAATATGGGTAATAACAGAGTCATTACCATCATTTCTGGTTGGCCCAGCCTTGGCCAGTGGCAGGTCCATCCTGGAGCTGTCTGGCTTTGGCTCCAGCGGGCATGGAAGAAGCTTCCAGTAGCTTCTCACTGAAGCCACCACTGTAGTTCCACTGCTACCAAAGCCTGGCCACACAAACCCAGTATATACATGCAGCATCTTCTGTAAAAGGTTAATGTAGGTCATATACTCAATAGCTTTAAAATGAGTAGAAGTACCAATGCCACTCATTAGAACAAAGAATTTTGTTCTTTTTCATGTAGGATTCAGACTTTTGAGATTCTTAAATTTGAATCTTTCCCATGTAAAAATAGATTTTTCTTTGTTTGTTTCCATTGTGAATAGATATGCTTTTGGATACTATTGACAGACAGAGGAAGGTGAAAGGACAATATGACAAAGCATGCACACTAAATCTATTCCTGTCCTAATGCCGTTCAGGGATTTGGATACTCCATGACCAGTTTAGGCAAGGGATCTCATTGACTCTCATTGACTTCTGTCATCACCCCACTTGCTGTGGTTCACAATGGGACAGATATCCAGTGGGTAACAGCAGTGATCTGACCAGTTTTAACTAATACATACAAAATCTAGGTTTGGTTTGGTTTGGCTTTTTGGATTTTGGTTGGGTTTTTCTTCGACTGAAATCAAATATATTTCACTCTCAACTGACCAGGTACTGCTCATGAAATCACAGCAAACATCCTTATTTTCCCCAACCTTGGTGTCCCAAGATCACAGCTAAGGAATATGTGTCATCTTCTTCTGTCTTCTTATAGATGTATTGTCATTTTTCTCCTTGCCAAATGATGAACAGATTAGATTCTGAAGTATCCTATAACACTGTTTTCTTCCTTGCAACTCTCTGATAGTAGTGATAGTAGTGTGTGACATCACTTAGCCACATTCTTGGCCTCAAAAGTCACTGAAAAGAAACAACTGCCACATCTCTTTGTCAAAGGAATGCCTATAGCTGTCTGCAAAAGAATCTTTACCTTACCTTACCTTACCTTGCCTATCATTCCTTTCTCAATCTGAGACTGTGAACCCCAATAGGTCCAACTGCTTGTAAAGTCAGTGCTTTTCTCTCCTGTCTGCTTACAGTGCCACTCCTAACAAATGGTGAACAATGCAATTACTTAGCACTGTGGTGCCTCTCTGTAGCTGTTTGCCATGAATTTAACAAAAAAAGCCCTAAAACTAAATACAACCTCATTCCTTGTAACTAGAGGTATATCTGGAATTATATGTACTCCTATGTACATAGTTCTCTTTCTGATTTTGGAGACCAAATCTCCAAAAGACAGAACTACTTCACATTTTTAAGCAAGTCCTATAACATATTCTGTTATGATCAAGTACAAATGTGTGTATTTGACATTTGCAGCTCACATACAAGAGCTTTTATCAGTGTTGCTAACTAGGATGCACATTCACTGGCCCAGTGTTACATGGTTGTTTTTTTCCTATTTCAGTATTTCTGTAAAATAGGTGGCACTGCAAGTAATCTTTATTGTTCTTTTTTTTTCCCTTACAGAAAAACATGGTATAGGTTTTTTCATAAGCTTGCTTTTTTCTGTAAGAGAGCATTTTTTCATCAGCTTTAGTCTACCATAAATTAATATGACATGTCTCCTAAAGATGGAGAGATTTTAGAAGGTACAATGAGGTAGCCTTTGCTTCAGGAGCAAGGAGTTCTGCTCCCTCAGGCAAACATCTGTGACAGCACAGTCCTTTAGACAGAGGCAAGATGTTGCTAATCAGAAAATGATCAGCATTTGTCTTCTTTTGCAGATTTTGATTAAAGCAGAAGTTATGATGTTAGACCAAAACAGCAGTGTGTGCGTACCATGTGTGTTCAGCTTTTCATGTCTGAGCCCTTACTGATTTTCACATTTGCTGTTTCAGTGCCAAACTCAAACTGCTGATCACAGTCGCTCGGGATAGTGGCTACATCTGTGTAATATAAGAAATGTACAGTGTGCTTTGCTATTTCAGAGCAGTCACCCATCTCATCTCTCATAAATAGTCTGTAACAGATGGTTCAACAGGAACATTGAGACAGTGGACAGTAATAAGAAGAGCTGATCATCAAGGACATTCTGTCCAATTCTTGACTACATTTGACATCTTTTCTCAAATCATAAACCCACACCATCATAGAATATGCTGAGTTGGAAGGGACCCATTAGGATCATCCAGTCCCACTCCTGGCCCTGCACAGAACACCCCAAGAATCATACCATATGCCTGAGAGCATTGTCCAAATGCTTCTTGAACTCAGACAGCCTTGGTGCTGTGACCACTTCTAAGGGGAGCCTGTTCCAGTGCTCAACCACCCTCTGGGTTAAAAAGCTTTTCCTGATATCCAACCTAAACCTCCCCTGACTCAGCTTCATGCCATTTCCTCAAGTCCTGTCCATGGTCATGAGAGTGAAGAGATCGGTACCTGCCCCTCCAATTCCCCGTGTGAGGATGTTGAAGTGGTACTACAGTGAGGTCTCCCCTCAGTCTCCTCTTCTCCAGGCTGAACAGACCAAGTGACCTCAGCTGCTCCTCATAAAGCTTCGCCTCCAAACCCTTCACCATCCTCATGGTCCTCCCCTGGATGCTCTGAGAGGTTTTACATACATTTAAAATAACATTTCCTACCATAGAATGAAGCAGTGAATGTTCTCATTACCAACACAGACCTAATTGTTTTGGAAGTCAACTGAGCTTTTCCTTAGATGTGTTTAATTGCTGTGCAAGGCCCTAAATGTGTTGGAACTGCACCTTCCGAAGCAGCCGTGATACATTAAAGAGGCATTTGCATCTTCCTCTGACTACAAACTTTCAAAAACAGAAAATCTAACAAAGTATGTTCATAATTAGTATTTTCATGTAGATGCACAACAGCTGCATATTTTGGATTCATTTTTTACCAAAACAAATAATCATGTTTTAAAAAAATTTCAAAATTATTACATTTTGAATAATTACAAAATAAAGATGAAAGTGTATAAACAAACAACTTCTTAACATAATAATGGAATTATACAATATGCTGAGTTGGAAGGCACTCATCAAGATCATCAAGTCCATCAAGTCCTGGCCTTGCACAAGACATCCCAAGAATCACACCATGTGCCATAATGAAATCATACAAGCAATACTCAAAGCACTTTATTTCAAAAAATCAGATTTTGTTGAGTTTCAAAATGTCTGTGGTCAATATTTATATTTGTGAGCCATTTCCCAAAGTTTCATAATACTGACCTTGGAGCCACAAGAGCAGGAGGAAGAATCAAGCTGACCTCAGACCCAGGAATCCCACTGTCAGTGTAGTTCTGGGTTTAGCCTTAGCATGGAGGTTGTGTGAATGATGTTTACAGAACAACTTAGGCTTTTGCCATGAACTACTGTAAAAATGTATATTCTTTGAAGAACTATTTTGGATACTTTTTCTTACTCTTAACTTCTTTATGGTTATTTTTTAAGTTATATAGCCAGACTGAGAGCCTATGTGAAACATGAAGCAGAGAAAAATAAATCTAAGTGGAAAACTATGGGGCCAGCAAAAGTTGCAGTGCCATCTCCAAATGATTTCCTCCAGAAACGTTCAAAGGAACCCAAACTAGCACCAAGTAAGTGTAGACAGGAAATCTATGCAATGAAATGTATTTTTTAAAACAAAGTTAAGTCTGTGTGCCCTACAGTACTAAGTTATGGCAAGGTATGGGGTTGTAAAAACACACCTCAAGAAAGCACCAATTCGTGGGGTCAGTCTCAGGAAACCTTCTGTTGTGACATTACACTTACTTTCCATCAAAGCAGAATAAGATCTCAGACAATCTGAATCAAATCATTATCTCTGATGATGGCTGTGACTTAGGGTTATTTCTAGTAGAAAACACAGGGGGAAATACTGTCTTTCATCTCTCACTGAAAATGAGACTACTCAGGAGACTACCGAATTTCTGTTGGTGCCTTGGAGAAAAGATTACACTAAAAGGAAAAGTTTCTGTATTCTATGGAGAAAGGATTATGAGAAGTTGTTTACAAGTTTTAGGGAGCAGCCAGAGCAGGGCTCTTCCCTAGGAAGAGATGGGCCAGAAATTGAGGGCAACCACAAGGCAGAGTGGGCAAAGACTTCACCAAGGGGGTGCAGCCCCACCACACCAGAGGCAGACAAGCAGAACAGGGTGGTGAGGAAATTGTGTCCTGTCAGTGGCTGAGTGACTGCCAGGCAAAATGGGGTAACAGGCCAGGTCCCTCCACTGATTCCACAGAACTTTTCTGGACTAGGTAGGATTAGACACAGGCATGGCAAAGAGCCAAACAGTATCAATTCTTTCATTTAAGTACTGTTGAGTTCTACTTTTATGTAGTTTTGTATGTGGTTTTTTCATTTTGAAAAACACAATAACATTAATTTGCAAAGTTCTTTATGGTTATTGTTGAGAATGTTTACATGCTCTGTTCACAGGAAAAAAAGAAAAGGGTAGTAAGAAATTGCATGAATTATCAGTGCCACAGAGGACATATCGCCCAGTTATTCGGATTAAAAAGGATTTTATAAATAAAAATGCAGTTGCTGTTATCAAAGGGGTGCCAAAAGAGCCTCGCCCTTTTTGTGTTGATACAAGACAGGGAGATAAATATCTCCTTGAGCCTTCAGGACTGGTTCCAAAATACATTAAAAAAAAGGTAAGTTTTAATAAATTATAGTGGAAATACTGTTAGCAATGCATAGTTTAAGTTCACTGTTGCATTCTCCTTTTAAATGTTTATGTTTTGGGGGTTTTTTTGAGACGTTTAGATACCACTGCTGTTCGTGGTAGACCTCTTAAATTCATCGAGAAGAAATCACTGGCACTAGAGCTGTGCCTTGTCTTTCTCTGCATTCATTTTCTTATGGTGTCAGCTGAAAAAATTGGCAGAATGATAGTGCTAAAGCAATAGCATATTGCATTGGGAACCCAGGGAGTATCTAGTGGAGAGACAAGTAGAATTCTGTGATGAATTAATGTTGGCTGTTTAGGAAAGACAGGCAGAGAAGAAGAGGAGAGAGTTGCCCTTTGATTGATGGAGCTGTTTAAAAATATGCAGCTCTTCTATGGAATTGGCAACAGTTTGAGCTCATGGGTCAGGATCAGAGGAAAGGCCAGTGAGTGTTAAAAGTGTGTTTGTTACGGAACATCTAATAAGATGAAGAACTGGGTGAAATATCTTTAAGTAACTCAAATCACTGTGCATCTTATGGAAGACTTCACCCTCCTTAATATCTGCCAAAAAGAACAACACAGTGGGATAAAAGCTATCCAAAAAGGTTCCTAGAGCATGTCAGCAACAGCTTCCTGTTGGATGGTGGTGGATGAGCCAACCAGTGGTCACGTTCTTCTGGTTCTGCCACTTACAAACAAGAAAGAATTGGTCAGAGGTGTGATAATCAGTTATAGTCCGTGTTGCACAGGCCATGTTCAAGATGCCCTGCCCCTCAGGGAGGTGGTAGTGTACAGACCCTGTACTTCAGGAGAGCCAACAGCAGCTAATTCAGGGAACTGGTAAGTAGGACTGCATGTGAGACAGCTTTGGACAGCAAAGAAGCTTGAAGAGAGCTGGCATGCCTTTAAGGACAACCTCCTGCAAAGACAAGAACAATCCATTCCACTACTTAGGAAAACAAGATATATCAAGAATTTGGCTTATCTAAACAGGTAACTCATGACAGAGCATTATGCAAAAAAGACGACACATGACGTGATTCATGAAGGAGAAGAAGCAAAAAAGAACCTGAAGATGTTGCAGTATCTTTGCATGGCTAAATATATATAAACAATGCTAGTCATGGTGCTGCCCGACACCAAAAGATTTGTGAATCATGTAGCATTTAATAGAAAGAAAGTAGACTGATACCTTCTGGCAGAGCTAGATGAGCTGCATTTTACAAAGGTTAAGGCAAAATTGATGTTTCCCCAAGAACATCTGGGACATTCAGAAGTTATTTTTAACTCATAGAAACAACTCTTGTCACATTCAGTATATGGGACAGTTTATCCTTCTTAATTAGTCCGATTTTTATGTATGTGTGAACACTTTTTGCTCTCTTCTGTGGCATGGAATGTTCAGTAAAAATCATGATACAGGGAGACCTTTCAAAGAGAGTCTCTAAGGAATGTGTGTCCAATCACAGAATCTGACACTGTATAAAAATGTAAAATAGCTTGCTGTCATTGACGGGTTTCAAACTCCTCCCTCAACCATCAGTTCTTATAAATAGACATTTTGGTTTCTGCATTCTGTTGTATTCCAAGGTTGTAAAAAGAAGGGAATTGTTTATACATTTTACTCAGGCTACAAAGATAAGGATGTTTGATATTTTTAAGAGCACAGTGATTTAAGATTTTAGTGTTCAGCAGCACAGATTGTCATTTCAAGATATTTTTGCAAATGTAATGCACTGTGGAGGATGGAGATCTCTTTGTTTCTTTCTTAAAAGCACATATAAGGAACTTCTTCCTTACCCTTATAGGATTATGGTGTTACACCAAAATATGTAACAAGGAGAAATGTAGAAATTAAGAAAGAAGAGGAAGAATATGAGGCCAGAGTCTTGGAGGACCTCAAGAAGAGAGCCATGAAACATCTCACTGATGAAGAAAAGACAAATGTTGTGCAGGTGCATATTTTCATTTAGTGTAATTACTAACATGTACAAAAGATTAAATATGTAGTGTAAGTCCATACAAATAATGAAAGTACACCGGATTTTTTTAAGTTATACAGATGAGTTAGCTACTTTTTCACTAGATGGAGCTGTAGAACAGTTGTAAACAACTGAAAGGAATGGATCTTGCTACAATTTTAATCCAGCTTTCAATTCTGTTTGATTTCTATCCCACTTAATGACAGGATTTCAGTAAAACTTCAAAGTGCAGAAAATCACCTGTATGGATTTAGTGACAGTTATTTGTGGAAAAATACATTATTTTTTCTCAACACAGAATATTGCCCCTTTTATTGGCAGTTTCTATTTTCACATTGTGACCTCACTGACTAAAGCACAAGATCATGCTGTAAAATGTGGTAAAAATATAAAAATAATTAAATTGCAATATAGTCGTAGAACTATGACTGGAAAATTTGTATTTTGCCAAGCTGTTTTGAATACTATCTTTCATACAGTTTTTATTGTATAAGATTTTCTAAAGAGAAATAATATCATAAAAGAAATAGAGCATAAAATTTACATTTTAAAAGTATATCCCATCCTTGAACTGGACCACTTTTTAGCCAAATTTCCTATGACGATGAAACTTACATTACTGTGATACCTGTTTATCACTGTCCCTTAATAACTTCCTCTTAACATCCACCTGAAACAAATTAGTAGATGGATGGACAGCTTCAAGATGCTGAATTCCTGCAAGGAGGAAACAAGCAAACAAAAAAAAGCCAGCAGAATATCTAGAGAGAAAGCAGAGTGTCTAACTCAATTGCAAAGATAAACTGGCTCATTTGCAAGATCCAAACTGGCCAGTACAGTGGTGTCTCTTGCTTATACAGCAAGGAGTAGAAGCTGGGAAGGAGCTTGGGAGAGAGGTGAGGGTATTGCATTGGCTGCAGTGTAGAAAACAAAACAGCAAGGGTGAAGATTAAGATATTTTTATGGAGGGAAAGGCAGGGACAAGATGATGGTCCAACAAGTTAACTGTGCAGCAAAAATGTATGTGCAAAAAGGCATGTGAGTTCAGCTGCTCATAGCTCTGCACTTACTTTGCTTAAAATTATGTTCTATCTTTTTAAAATACAGTAATGCACTGATATATTTTTAAGTTTTTAGATTGTTTTTATTATTAGATTGTTTTTAAAAGGAACATTTGCTCTTCCATGGGCTTACTTATACCGTTATATTGTCAGGAGGAATTAGTATCCCCAGGGTATGTGGCTTGTACCCAGTGCTCAGCTGTAGACATATGGGAATTCCTGTCTTTTCAAATAATTGACATTAGTGAACACATGTGCACTATCTGATTTGAAAGAATACGTGGCAATAGATGCCTAAGACCAAAGTCAAGCCTCATGACCTTACAAAAATAAAGGGAAATAACTTGTGCCAACATTTTTGAACGCTCCATTATGCTTACTTTGGTTGGGATTTTATGAGAATAAAAGAGAATGTTGATAAATGCAGTACATATTTCTCTCTGATCCAGCATGTATTAGAATTCCATATATAGACCTGGATACTCAGTTTGTGATGTAGCCTTTAGCAATAGTGCTCAGCATATTACATGGCTGTTGGAGGAGCTGTGAAGGAGATTTTTATAGAGAGACTCCTGATCTCTCCACTCTATAGGGATAGTGCAAATTGTGATGAGTACATGCTCTAATGGTTTAAAATCCACTGTTTTTTTCAACGATTTCCAAACTAGGTTTTGACTAATGTACGCAAAGAAGATTTATTTAAAAGAAGCTATGAATGATGGTTCTATGAAAGTTTTTGGAAAGATGATCTTTATTTTTATTCTTATATATTTGTAAACTGTACCTGATGCCTGGTAGACGACAAGCTTGATTAAAGTACTTTACAGTACATTACAAGACAGTAAATAAATATCCTTATTGCTCTAAGTTTCACATGTTGAGGTAGGGTTTTTTAATTTACATAGATATTTGTATATGAAGATTGTTGGAATTAATTTATGAACAACACTTAGATGCTTAATATGAATATACACAAAGCATGAATTGCTATGCAATAAATAAACTGGTTTGAATCAGTAAACTAATTGTTCATATTTAAAAATATGTTTTTCTTAATGTTGGCAGGAGAGTTAATTTTTTTCTATTAAATCAATTCATAGAGTAGATAAAATCAGACAAGTTTTTAAGCATAAGAGCCCTCGAGTTCTGAATTAGAAGCAATAATCTTCAAGGCTAAATATGTGTTAAGAATAAACCCTCTAAATTTAACTTCAGTATGTTCATCAATAAGTCAGTCTATGAGAAAAATGCTAAATAATAATAGCAAAGCACATGAGGTTGGACATCACAATGTGCTATAAAATCAGTGCCAGTTGAATCTTTTAGTTATGGAAGACAGTTGTAAACTTTAGTTCTTTTTGAAGATACTTTGTAATATCCTCTAATGTGACAGAACTGAGAGCCAAAAACATTTTGCAGAAGTGTTTTCTCACTGACAGCCATGTGTTACTTACTCATTGCTGTCTCAGTTCCTGGTTAGATGTGATTATTAAGTTCCATATAATTCTCATGAGGGCATTTCATGCACTGAATAAATTTTACTAAATCCTCAGGTATGGCTGGATAGGATGTGCAGGTTTTGCTTACTCTTTTGAAGATAGAAAGCAAGAGCAATTTTTGCAGAAATTGTGAGGATGTAAAGAAAAGATTTATATTTTAATTTTCTACCACAATCTGGTTCCATTTAGCATATATTGGTGGATAAAAGGTTTATGAGTAAATTTTGGATTATAGCACTTTTAATTTATTTTTAGGCAGGGTTTTAGTCTCAGGGTTTTATATACGGAGGATACAGTTCACTTTATCTAGTAAAGTAATTCTTGGCACAGCAGCATTCAAGAGAGCTAGCAGTTATTGAAATTATTTTTGATAGGGTCAGGTGACAGCTAGCATTTTTAGTCCAAATGACAAATAAATTGCCTGTAGATGTTATTGTAAATGTAGACTAGGAAGGCAATGCAATTATTTAGATTTTTTTCGAAGTAGTTTATAGAAGTTAAAATATTGTGGGAACAGTTTGGTACTCCTGCTCTGAGCCAGGTCATAGTTACAGAAAATTAAGCTGATGGTGACATGACCTGAAACTGCTGATTAATTTTGGCAGGAGTTCCAAGAATTGGAACTTTTAAGGATTAAATTAATTTTGTTCAATTAAGATGATTACACATTATTTATATACTTATCTGTTATTTTTACATTGCAGTGATACTTACCAAATGCAGTATTAACAAAAAAATCAAGTAGTTGATTACAAATTGTCCTTATTTAAAGTTTTTCTCATATATTTCCTTTTCGTGTAATGGCACCAGGCCCTGAAAAAGAACTGGGAGGAAACAAACCGTGAATTTCAGTGCCTTCCAGTACTAACAGACACCAGGAGCAAGAGGATGCATAAACAAAAGCTGGAATTAAAGTTGAAACAACTGGAGCATGACATAGAAGCACTTGAGAAGCACAAAACTGTCTACATTGCAAATGTGTAAGGACTGTTGTTCAGATACTACCTCTTTCCTCCTTCTTCTCTATCCCTACATCTCCCAGAAGCACCCCTCTAAATTCTGAGAAGAAACTCTTACCACTAACTAGTCAGAAGGAAATATTCAACTAATATAAGGATGTAGCTTCTTAGAAAAGTTGTTACATATAGCTCTCATCTGGACAAACCACAAAATGTTCTGAAATAAAAATCTTAACTAAACTTTGACTGTAAACCATGAATTTAATCCATTATTCTTTGTTATTTTTATTAACTGCAAAGATTTCTATAAACATAATACAAAAAGCATATAAACCACTGTTTCATATGTTTGGAGCACATCTTTCCTTGCATAGCCAAAACAAAGGGAAATAATTGACTGCTGGAGACAGCTTGGTAAATAGAACTTCAGGATGGGATGGCTTCTGGACTACATATTAAAGAGCTGTTATGCTTTACTTAAAAGCTTTAGTAATTTTATTTCTAAACAGCTTGGCTTCTGCATAACGTTTTGTGTACTAATTTTTTGTTAGCAAAAGGGATTTTCAATGTGGAAGCCTATAATAATGTAGACTTCACACAATACAGATACCACATGTAGCTTGCTGTGTGTTTTTACAAGTAAATAATTGTGTACTACTGTAGTTAATCTACAACTAAATTAGAAAAATGTGTTTTGATTGAAATTATATGTGTTCTGTTAGAATGAAAGCAATATACTGCATCTGAGTCAAGACTTAGGGAGAAATTATATCAGCACACTCTATTTCAATTGTTTGCATAGAAGGAAAAATGTTTTTCTTTCCTGCTGCTTAACTTTTGCTTCATAGAATTGTGGGTGTTGTTTGGGTCAGAAAAGGCATTTTTCAGCCTTCCAGAACACAGCTTTTCCTGGGTGGTATCAATTATTACACCAGCAGCTGTTGTGACATCACAGTATCTGACATCAGCAGAGGATGAAGTAAAAAATTTGAAATTAACTATGAAAAGTCAAATTTTCACCTACATTAAGTTCCTTTCCTGAATTTGTCAGGGAATGTCTTTGAAGACTTCACAGTTATTCTAGGCTCTGTTTCTTGTGCATGCTATACTTTTCTATGACAGGCACTAGGAGAGCGTGGGTGAACAGGACTGTGTATTTTGTTCTCTGTATCTTATTGTTAAGAAATCATGTTTATTTTTGAAGTATATAAGCTGGAAGAAAGCTGCCGATTTGTAAAATATGGATTTAATTTACTTTTTACTCAAAAGAATGGCTTGTGCTGTGTATTTTAACAAAACCACACCAATTATTAGCACTTAATAACACGTCACATTATCTCCTAGTGAAGTACAAGACACTGATCTTAAGAAATGCAATAATCAAACAAGGCTGTTTCTTGTGGCTTAAAATAAAAAAACAGATTTGACTCCAAACCAGCATGCATTCCCACTGCTTTCCTCTCAGCTTTCAGTTACTTGTAGACTATTTGGCTGATTTAGATTAGGATCTGGATTTCTTTTTTCCACTTACCATCAGTGCTAACTTTATAGAAATGCAAAGCAGGTGGTGGCCTATCCTGAGATTTGGGACAGGCAGCTAGGCCACACTTGGAAACATTCGTTATTCACCAGTAATAATGACTTCTTTTTAAAATTGTCAGAAGGATATTTATGTGTTATTGGGAAGTCAGGAAGTGGATGGGAAGAGATGCAAAGAGTGTTCTTGCTTAACAGGAGAGGGAGAGTCTTAAAGCCAGTGTTCTTCTGTAGGTGGGTGGGGTGTCACCAGTATCTTTCAACAGCACTGTGGAGGTTTTTTTCATAAGCCTCATATAGTTCTTTGCAGGTAGCTCTGCTGCACATGGTATGTTCTCCTCCTGAGACATGTGAATAGCTTCTGTCACCCTATGGAGAGGCTGTAACTCCTTTTGGTGTGTGTTCCATATGACTTTCCAACACTTTTGGTTATGGACAAAATACATTATAATGAGAACGCACAAAGAAGGATAATATTCCTACCCTCTAGCTCTCCCTGGGAGGTGTGACAAAATAAATTTACAGAATCCAAGTAATGTACCTCTGTATTTATGTGTTAAGGAAATGCCAATAATTGAAAGTGTAATGTTCATGAACCAACTAATATGTACCATTTGTACAGCAAAACTAATTAAACTCAATTATTCTGATAGACTTGTTTCTTCATAGAAGTTATTAAATATTAACAGAAACAAGCCTATCCATAGGCTAAAAAGTAGCATTACCAGTTGGAACATTCTCTAAATTCACTAGTCAATTACTGGTGATAAATGATGTAATGAGAAGAAGTGTTTCTAGTGCTTTATAATTATCAAATTGGTAATTTTAAATTGTCCATATTAAAGTGGATAACCATCAAAAAACCCCATGCAAAACAGGGCATGAACACTCTATTGGTCAGAAAGAGTTATGTTGCCACAAACTGAAAATATTTCCTGTTGGAAGTTGGGCATGACAAAACTGTGTATCTAATTTTTAAAAATAGAAACATGAAATTATGATAAATATCTCACTGGCTGTTCTTGAGAATGAAACTGTTTATATTCAGGAAGGAAGGGATCAGATATGGCATCGTCACAAACAGAGGGAGTTCCTGATTGCGTGGCTTCGATAGAGCTGCCTCAAGCAAGTGTCAGCTCTTACAGGAGCATATGGGCTCCATGTGGCTGATCTGAGAGCATGGTGGCTTCTTGGGCTCTGCAGGCATTCCTGGGGACCAAGTCTGAGGCAGTTCCTCAAAATCTTCCTTTCAGAGGGATAACCTCATTCCCCTCATAAGACATTAAAGGCAAAATTCTGTAGGAAAAAAATACTATGGGAGAAATTCCTCACTGTATTATTTTCCTTAGTCTCAGTAGATGGGTTTTATTGGAGGAGGGCATGTTCTGGCCCTTTGTATGTTTTTGTGGAAAACTGGTGCCACAAACTGCTGCTGTTATTGCTCTGCAACAAAGCTAAAATCTAGGCCTTTCACTGGCATACTTTTCATGGAAAACATCATATCTAACAATTTCAGCCCTAATGAAAGCATGCATCTTTCAGATAATAAAATTTCACATATATGCAGATTAATGGGAGTCCTAGATAAATGCTAGCCCTAGTAAACACTTTCATCCTCAGCTTTAGGATGCTTATGATATTAATAATATAATTACAGAAGAGACAGGCAGCAAACCGTGTTATTAAGGTTGTCTGACATTTCCCATAGTCAAAGAAAGCAGCTGCTGAGCCCTGCAGCTGATTGACATCATCCACCCCAGTGACCAGAGGTGTATTGAGCCTGACCAAGCTCAGGAGGAGCAGGCATTTCTCCCAGGAAGGGACATCCAAGGTGGTGATATACACTTGACTGCTGAATGCGTACATGGTATTTTTTTTCATTCTGTCTCAAACTTCCTCCAGCTCCTTTCTGTTATGCAATGTTATGTAAATAAAATGTGAGTAGATTCAGGGTTTTCAACCTTCAGGCTAAGCAGTGGCATTATGGTATGAATGCAAGGTGAGTTGTTTCTTGTTTGTATTTTTATCTTTACTGATGTAAATGTGACTTATATTTCACCAAGTTATGAAAAACATCATTTTTTTCCTAGACTGTACCTCCAACAAATGGTTGTAGACAAGCAGAGATAGTCAAGCAGAGATAGTCAAATAGCAGGCTGTATGCATGTCAGCTGGTCTTGTTGATGCTGCTATGAGAATGAACTTGTGTTCAGTCACAGTACTAGCCTGTGGTATTGATTCGTTACTCCATGCCTGTTTCCACATTGATTCCACAGGATGGAGAAATTCACACAAACATGCAAACACTGGAATAATTTTGTCTTCAAATCTTTCCTCAAATGTCCTTTGCAGTGGTTCCCACCAAAAATGAGCTGAGATCAAGATTTATCTCGCTGACTTGTGCAATTTCCTCAAACTCCCCTGGCACTGCAGCCCATTGTTTCTTGTCTTGGTTTTAGATTGGAAGTTATCTGCCACGTAGATCATCTTTTTCTGTCTTTGCTTAGTGTCTGACACAATAACATTTTTGTTGTAAGTAAAGCTCTTGTGTGTTTATAATAATAGTAATAATAAATGTGATCATCTGGGAATGAACTTAGACCGTGCAACAAAGGGAATGGATTCAAGTTGTTTACTAAAAGGATCTGTTTTCCAAGAACCCTCATCTCATTTGTTTCAGCAACTGGAAAGTAGGAGTTGAAGGAAGAGAAATGAGATTTAAAGCACTTAACTTATTCCCTGGAGCAATATGATTTATTCATGTTTTTGTCATAGAATGTTTTTGAAATGCAATGGTAAATGGCTTATACCTGGCTTTTTCACTAGTAACCATTAAGACTGCATTTCTTATTTTTGGGGTTCCTGACTTCTGCAATTTGAGCCCATCTGTTTTAAATACAGGATATGTCTTTCTAAAGTTAGAACTATGCTTTGAGCCTAGACAGCACTATGTAATAGCTTGAATGCTGTTGCTTCGTCCAAATTATTGAAATTAATGTTTCATTTATTCTTGCTAAGTGAAAGGCCTCGTATGGAAAATTTAGGTGAATCAAACCTCTAATTCCTAGAGCTGCTTGTTGTGGGGTGAAGCTAAAACTGGTCTTTTTTCCCTTTTTCCCCCCAACTGGCGAGAGCCGGGCGGGGCTGCCCTGTCCCCAGGCCATGGCGGGCGGGGGGGGCGACCCCACCCCCAGGCAGCGGCAGGCGGAGGTGCTGCCCCCCGCCCCACTTTCGGGCCTCTGACATTGCTGGGCGCCGCCGGCCCCAGCCTGGCTCGGCGCTACGCATGCGTGGCAGTGTCTCCCGCACGCATGAAATGGTCAGGGCTCGGCGCTGCCGCGGTCCCGTGCCGCCGTGTGGCGCCTGATATGTGCTCGGCTCTCCTGGTGGCGGCAGTGGCAGCAGGCCGGCCGAGGGCGCCGCCATAATCGGATTCGCACTTCCGGCTCGAGGACCGGCGCACTTCCGGCTTGGCCCCAGCATTCCCATGAGTGGCCGGGGCGCAGGGGTGCGGCCTGGGCACTAATCATCCAATCGGAGGAGGCAGGCCCTCTGGGGGCCATCTGCGCATGCACAAAGAGGGTCCCCTATAAAAAGGCGAGAGGGGATGCCATCTTCCTCTTTTCTGTGCAGGACACAGCCGTAGCAACATTGCTCCTCGTCCCGCGCCAAGTCTAACCTCCGCATGTGGACGGATTAGTGACCCAGCGGCGGCAGCACGGATTAAAGACTACATCTTTCCATCAGCATGGTGTAGTATTCCTGGGGGTGGACTGTTTTGGGGTCGCATTTCTACGCACCTCCGCACTGAGCCCTGCCCACCCCCGCATGCGGGCTGGGCCGTTCGCGGTTTTTCTAATTGTCTGAGTGCCTTTTCAGAAGCTGGGCGGAGGCTCGGCGCTACCCTAGAGCTCCTCCAGGTCGGCCCGGGACCCGCGAGAGCTGAGATCGCGGTCCTTCTCTAATTATCCCAGCGTCTCTTCAGGAGCCTCCAACAGAAAAACCAGCGCTATCCTAGAGCTTTCCCATCCCGACGTGGGGTCTGGGAGAGCTTAGTTTGTCCATTTTTGCGCTTTGTTGTCGGTTTTCTGTGTGTGTGAAATAAACCTTGTTACTTGTGTGTTTTCTTTTTGGGTGTGTGTGGCTTCTCTCGGACATCTCTTGTCAGTACCACGCTTTCTAGTGGTAACACCACGACACTGCTGCAAAGATGGACAAGTAGAACTGTTCCCAAATTGCTTTGAGGTCCATATTAAAGCTGAGAAAACAATGTAATAATGTAACAATTCTTTTTTTGAAGGAAGAAATTCCAGTACTGTTCAACACGTGGCCCCAAGCACTGCACCAGGGAGAAACAACCACATTATGCTGTTGGCTCAGGAGGAATGATTTGTCTTTTACGCTTACAATAAATTTACTAAAAGGTCTAAATCCAGCATTCCAGCACCCTTGGGGAGCAGGTCATTCTGTGCAGCAACAGAGCTGCTGGCTGGCCAGCCATGAACACTCACTGTCCTACGTTACAGGAGAACTCCCCAGACCAGACTCTGGGTTTCAAGACACTTTTGTTACTGCACTGTTTATTCTAGGCAAGCTCTGAAGGATACAAAATTACATCAAAGATGACTGAAAAAAAAAAAAGCCCTTAAACTGTTACTTGTTTAGTTAAGATGATCAGAATACTTTTGTTTGTTTCTCAAATTTGCTTTAATTAATAAAAAAGTGAAAACAGGGATGAAGCCAAGTGAACAACCTCCTTTAAAAATAAAACAAATAAACAGTTAAATTCATTACATTGGGTGTAACCTATTTAAAATTCCTTGACTAGTTTTCATGGTTGTTCCTGATGAATTTGTCATAGGATATGATGTGAGCAGCATTCCTTGAAAATAATGCTTTATTATTCAAGCGTCAATATCTGTAAATAGCTCTTGCTAGGGGAAATATTCCCATAATATTATGAGGAATATAAAGTTTATTCTAGTATTAAAGGACAAGAGGAAATTTCTGTTTGCATTTCTTGCAGCTATAAAGAACTCTATATTAATAATATGAACCTGAAAAGCAGGAAGAGGATCTTCAGGAGCCAGGAAATTGCAAAGCAAAGCTCTTGCTGCTCTAGTTTGGCACAGTGAGATTAATAACAAACAAAAATGTAGTTTTGTATTAAAGATGTTTATCGCAGACTAAATAAGTCAAAGCTCAGAGTTCTGTCAAGCAGTATCTAACAGTAATGGTTATAGAAGTTTAAAAAACAGACTAACAACTCAAATAGCAGCTTTTAGCTGCTTTCTTGATACTGAAGTTACCATAGTTAATTTTCAAAGCCTAAATCAGTCTCATGGACTTATTACAGGTTAACTGTGATAGTTAAATGCTCCAAGCTTCCCTTGTGAATCTCAGGTGCTGCAACTGCTTCAAAGCAGAACTTTCCAGTTCTTCTGAAATGGTGGTAATTCTGCTGAAACTGAAGGTGGACAGGAGCCAGATTCCAGCCTGCAGTGCCACTCTGTCACCTGCTGTAGTACAGTAGTCACAAAGAACAAGTATAGCATCTATACTGCTGTACATCACAGGATGCTACCTAGCCCTGCTAATGGGACAGCTTTTCCTACGGTCTCCCTGTGTCCATTAATGTAGGGTCCATTAAAATAGTCCTTCATGTTCTCCCAGATACCTATAACACTGTCTGCTAAATATGTTCTGCTGTTCTCAGGGTCTCCAGCACCCACTGTATGGGCTGATAACTACCTCAGGTAATGCAGAACTCACAATTCTGGAATATATTAAAGCTGGATATGAAAACAACTTGGAATTGCTTTCAACTTGCCCTAAAGTACTGTATATGCTAGAATTTTGCTTTAATGATCTCTTCAATGACAATTTTACCCCAAAATGTCTTTCTCTGTCACAACTGGGGAGATTGTTGTCACTTGCCTTGTAACCGCTAAGAAATGCAGGTTTATGCTTGATAAGATTGTTTACAGTTCTGCTGTTCACATAACAGCTGCAGCAACAGGCAGAACCAGAATAAGAGCTCTTACTTCATCTACTAATTGGCAAGCTTCTACATAGGTAAGCCATACCTCTTGAAATATTCTGGATTTTCATGCTTTTCTTGTCTAGTTTTAGTGTTTACATATTAAACTGGGTTGTCAAATGTTTGTTACAGCTTCTTTGGAGGGGATGAAGTTGCAAAGGTTGCTTACAGGTAACTCCATGATAATGTTTGTCTCAGACTGCTTTCTTAATATATCCCTGCCCCCAACCTTGTATTTTCAGTATTTCTTTACATTAGAGTTGTGAAAGGGTGGACCAGTCCTACTTTTATCAGTAACAAGGTAAGAAAGGAAGAGATGTGTAATTGAAACTATAAAGTTTATTCTGTAAAGGCCTAAGATATAAATAAATTCACAAGGGATTTGCATAGGAGTCTTAACTCTGATTTGTTTCTCTGTGTGTTGCTTCTTCCATCTGCTCCTTTATGGCTTTTGGCTATGTGTCCAGACCTACCCAGACCTACTTTGTTAGTATTATCTACCCTTATTTTCTTTGTTCTTTTATCCTTTGATCATTTCCCATGGTTGTATATCTATAAATGTTTATTCTTTTCCTCCTGTTTTTAGTTTATAAACAAACAGCTAAACAAAGATAATAACATTCCTCAGAATATTTACAGGCTTCTTCACAGTTAAGGCCCTAATAACATGTTTTCAATAATCACATTTTGTCCCTAATTAAAAGTTTTGAACATCTATTGTAAATTCATTCAATCTACAGTAAAAAAACAATGTAAACATTCAGTAATTACACATACCTCCACAGCAAAATCCTTAGCAGCTTCATTTCTGTCAGGCACAAAGAACCTTTTTAATAGTTTCTATTAATTCTGCGAGTTCACAGAACCATGAATGTGTCTGATTTGCAGAAAAGCTAAAAAAATTCATTACATTTTAATACCAACAGGAAAATCTTACATGGAGAAGAGCAGCTTTGTGCATTGGGCAGGTGGCTGCTGACAGCAGCACTACCCTTCAGACTGTATCCCAGCTAAATTTATCTATTTTTTCATTTCCTTACTATTATTTAGTATTATTAGCAAGACACAACACTTCATTGCACTTCTTAAGCGAGCCCTGTAGAATTGCTGGAGGAGAAGAATACCAAAATGAAGACTTAACAAAATGCAGTCACCCAGCCTTGATGGGAAGAACAAATATTTCCTGCTTAAGTTTTTCTGCATAATGCCAGAAGAATTTATTTTTTAGTCTTGTTAACTTTTTTCAAAGCATTAAGTTTCTGTCTGTAGTGTAGTTAGAATAATCTCTTGTATTGCATTGGTCTGATAAAGAATACGGTTAAAAATGATAGAAAACTCTGTAAAAGTAACCCAAATAGTCCAAAAGGTAGAAGAAACCAGTACTCATAAACTGATCTCTGTTTCTAGCTCTAATCCAAAAGCTTCAGATCTATAAAGCCCAGCTCTGTGATATTAAGGCAACAGAGTTATCTGTAACATAGTGGTAACTAAATCAGACTGCATTAATTTTAGGGCAAATGTGGGCTTCAGGGGGGGTTCTCACCAACCTTCAAGCAAAAAGAATCTTCAAATCTTGAAAAGTGATTGTGGGTACCAATCAAGAGCATCTAATCCCAATGTTCAGAAGAAACCTCAAACTTTCTTTCTCAATAATTGTATAAAATTGAATGTTGATGTGTAATTGAAAAGAAGATCTCTTTAGGAATATAAATAATGATGCAAATCTATATATTTTACAAAAATATTTTTATTTATTTTGTGTGGGTTTGTACCAGTCTATATATGGTGTTCAAATTCACTGCTTTTCCAGTTTGTTTCAAAGCACTGTCAACAGGAACTATTTTTTCCCAGCACACCTCAATCTTCATATACAGGCATCACTTCTGAAGGCAAATGTATTCTGGAGGAGGTCCCTGACACTTTGTAAACCTGGTCTTCTGTTCTTTCAGACATGTTGTCTACTGTAGCACTAGTTCTTCCAACAATAGTTCCTTAATCCATCCAAAAGCAAATAGACTTGGCTTCATGTAAGAAAGCACTTACCACAAGATAATCTTCAATTGTTTTAGTACTTAGCCAGATATTAATTTATAGAAGTCTTCTTAACACAAGATTCCTCAACTATTAATTGTCTTAACAGTTTTAATGAAAGTGCACTAAAGGGATGCACCTAAAAAACAGTCCATCTTGGACACTAAATTCCAAGGGTAGACATACACATAGTGTTCCATGGATTCATCTGTGACTTATAAGTGTGAATGACCACATTCTACAAAAGTAGTGTACCAAATTGAAATGTCTTCCTACTTGGGAAGAGCCCCTCAGGTACCACTAGGCATAATTTTTTAGGCTCAAGTCTCCCCTAAAAGCAAAACTGTCTTCCTTTAATAACTTCTAGTATAGGGATGGCAGAATTCTAGCTGTGTATTTGACAGCTAGATATCAGAAATCATAACTAACTTTCCCTTTTAAGAAAGTGGAAAGCTCTAATTTTACTCGTGGTGGGCAGAGAGGCTGTTAGCATTTTCCCCCCAAAAGACAGGATACAAAAACGATAGAGTGAATTTGAACTCCTTGTATGGGAGTGTAAAGGCAGGTAATGATGAGAGCAAGCCAAGAAAAGAAACAAACTCCTTCTCATCTGCGAGGCTGTGAAAGCAAAATATTAATAATAACTGTAACAGAATTGGAAGGGGGTGGCAGAAAGCTGTGTTGTTCCTGGTTCCTGATTGTTTTCCTCCTACTGCACAGACATCACAGGCAACATGGGGGTGGGCTGGAGGCACTGGGAAGACACAGGAGGCTCCAGCACGTACACGGCGGTGGAGAAGGAGCAGCAGTTGACTCAGTTGACTCTCAGAAGACATCAAGGATGGAAAGCACGATTACTGAACTGTCGGAAGTTTTCTTTCTGGCGTCCCATTTCTCCTTGCTAGAATACAATCAAAATCCTGTTTAAAACGGCAGGTTAAACCACACCAACTTAACCCTACCCCCTCATCCAGCCCAAGCCTCTTACGCAGCGCTGCCCAAACGTTTCCAGCACCCTTTTAACTGGGCATACCTGTCAATATCGTACCTGCACCTGCGGCTGTTCGCATCCCACCCCCGCTCCCGCGGCCCCGCCCCGCCGCAGCCCCTCGGGCGGGCGGCGCAGGAGTGCGAACATGGCCGGGCAGGGCGGGAGCGGCGCTGGAGGCCGCGGCGTTGTGGTAAATGCAGAGCCCGGCCCGGCCCGGCCGCTCTCCCCTCACCGTGCGCGATCCCCCCCCACCCGGTTCTCCCGGCGCTTTGTGCTGAGCCCCCGCTCTCTTCCCTTGCTTTCCCTTCCTTTCCGCCGCTTTCTCCGGGCCCCCCTGGCCGGCGCTTGGGTCGCGTCCCCCCGCCCGTGCCCGGCCCCGCCGCCCCCAGCCCTGTTCTCCTGCCGGGGCCGGACGGGCGCGTTGGGCTCCCGGGGCCGCGCCGCGCCTTTGGCTTCCCCTGTGGAAACGCGGTCCTGAGTCACCGCGAGCGGCTCCTGTGGCCGTGGCTGCGCTGCGCCGGGTTCCTTGAGTAACGGAGATGAGGATCCGCAGGGATCCCGAGCTGCTTGGCTTCCTCCGGAACGCTCAGACGCCTCCGGGCATCTGTGGGCTCTGTGGTGGCAGGTTGGGGTGGTCCGCCGGGGTGGGAAATAGCCCGAACTTCGGCAGTGTGTTTGGAATGCCTGTGGGGGTGGATAAATGATGCAAAAATGAATGAATGTGCTTCTTGTTCTGAGGGACAAACCAAATTCTCCTGTGATGCAAATGCCGTCCATCACTGCCACCACGTTAGGTGTGTTCTCATTTTGTTGTGACATTGGGATTTCAAGAGGAGATGAACAGGACAGCTGCCCAGACATGGCCCAGAGCCCTGTGTGTAGGCAGTGGTCACTCTGCCCATGTGTCCATCCCACTTCCGAAGGACCCGTCTGTGTCTGAAACTGCCACACACCAACCACCTCTCCTGACACCTGTGTGATAAGTGACATTCTTAAAGTGGGTGACTGTGTTTGTCACCAAAGCAACGTGAGGATATTGTAAAGGAGGACAGGAGGACAGTGCGTAATCATGTTCTGCTGTACTGATTTAATTTCTTGGGCTCAATTCACTGAAAAAAATAATCAAGGCCACGTCTGTACCACTTAAAAGAGCTGGACTTCGCTTGATGCTTGCTTTGAAGTGAGGACTGTGCTGAAACTTCACCTAATTGAGTTTTTCAGCAACTCATTTTGCCAGACATCAAAACTAGCAATGTTCTTCCAAAGGTGTTGCAATTGAGTATCTCCAGATTCTCTCTTAGACCTCAAGGGAACACTTTTGAGTATTGCTATGTATTTGTTTTCTTTTTTGTATTCTTTTACATCCGCTGTCAGAAGACCTCCTGAATAGTATCTGCTGGCCTATTTGAACATGCCAAGCCTGAACATTAAAATAAGTCATTTACTATAGGACTTTTCTTACACACAAGTATATTGATTTATTTATTTTATATATATATATATTTACTTATCCAGTTGAATACTGTCTTTTTATGTATCAATCAGAATTTTTTCCTTCACATTTGAATGAAATAGCAGTTGAGTTTTATCTATACTTTTTGATATTTAACTATTAAATTGAGGATAATTGGGGGTTTTTTGTTTTTTGGT
>VYZS01047694.1:0-30552 GCA_013400695.1 Neodrepanis coruscans
CCCTGGGCTGCTCTCCAAACACTGAAACAGCCCCTTGACAGCCTCTGCTTTCCTTACAGAATTGCATTTTGAGTAACCCCTGCCACTACTCAAAAGCAACAGTGTCCCTGGGTGCTTCTGGATGTGTTTCGGTTCCTGAAACAAGGACTTGTGTATGTTAGAACAGCAGTGTGTGCTTCCTGCTGCTTTCTGATATGTTCTGTCCAGGTACAGGGTTCCTGATGGTTTTTTTTTCCTCTCAATATTGCTGATGTTAAGGTTTTCTTTGGGTCCAGCATTTCACATGGTAGCATTATAGCTTTTGTTTTGTCTTGTGTTTCCAGAGGACCCTTGGAAGCAAGATGCAATCTTCAAAGCAGGGCAGGAGCTGAAAGTTTCATGGGTGGCATTTTCTTTTCGACAGGAATGTGTGCAGTATTTCAGTGGGCACCAGCAGGGCTTGTTCCATCAGGCCTTCAGGCAGCACATGAACTGTGACATGCTGCTCAAACTGCTGCCCGCCTGCTCAGCTACCAACTGGCCTCTCCTTGCATTTCTGGGTCATGTCTGCCTGATTTCTATTTCAAGTGTGATCATCCAGGGGTTAGGCTTTTTCTAGTTATCACCCTGTTTTATTCCTTGTCTCGGAATATAAATAAATCCTGTAATTCTTAGTGAAAACTTCCCTAAAAAGTGATGGTCCAGTCTCCTGAACAAGGAACATTGGACTTAAATCTGTTAAATAGCCCCCATCCCATGGAGAGTGACACATCAGTCCTCCCTCCCTTTTATAGCAGCTCTTCAGGGGCTGGGACAGCCATGGCCTGGGCATGGGAGAGGTTTGATGTCTTACAGCCCCACGAAGAAATGAGGAATCCAAACCTCTTACAAAATGGCAATGGGAAAAGAGGAGCAAATAAGTGATGAGCAGAAACTGATGGGTTTGACTTCAGCACTGAATCCACACTTTGACGATTCTGTGAATTAAAACTAGCTGCCTTTTACAGCCCTTGAAAAAGACAAAAATTAGATCTGTGATACAGCTTTAAAAAAAAGGTAAAGAGAAAATCTTTCCAAAGAAATTGTGCCACAGATCCTTTGTTTGTCTTCTGTGGTGAGGATGAATTGCTGCATGCGTGTCTGTATGTTTATATATATATGTGTGTAGAGATAGATATAAAATTAAAATACAAAGTTTGACTTATTTGTCTTTGAGTTGTTCAGATGAAAGAGATGTTGGTCACAGTTGTAAGGATAAAATGAGAAACAAGCTGCTTGGAGAGGGGGAATTTCTTGTTTTGCTGAATTTCTTGGTTTTGATCTGAAGCTCAGATGTGTCACCCTCCCCTGTGCTCTGCTCACACACACCAGCACAAGCACAAGCTCTGAGTGCAGCTTCGTTCAGAGATGAAGGTAGATGTGGCCACACGATGTGTGACTGTGCTGTGCATCTTCCTTGTGATGTGGCTGAATTTCCTGAAATATTCAACAGCATGAACTTGCCACTGTCTTGACCTCATTGCCACCTTTTGAGAAAGAGATCAAAATGGTGTGTTTCAGGATTTTAACGTCCGAATTTGAAATTCAGGTGTCCATGTTGATGAGACTATGATGCTGGAATTCATTTCTAAGTAGGCTCCCTTTTGGCAGGCTCTGGAGGGGGGAGTGTTGGCGTGCCTTGGGGTAGTGTGTCTACCAAGGTGAAATGGACTTTGTCTGAAAGCCACAGTGTGTGTGTATGTGTGTGTGTGTGTTGGAAGGTGGCGTAAGTGGGAAAACTGTGGAACCCCTGGGGGAGCAAGGAGTTGTAGATATTTTGTGTTAACTGGGTATATGGATTATTGCTGATCTAGGGATGCTCCAGCAACCCATGTTGGGCAGAGAGTGATAAAAAGCAAAGGAACCAACAGGTGTGAAAGGAACATGTAAGAGAAAGAGACATGGCAGTCTCTTGGAGGCAAAAAGAAAACTTTGGGGACCAGAGACAGCAAGAACAGCTGGGATATTTACTGACAATGGGAAGAAAAAAGAGCTGTTTGGCTCTGCTGACTTGCACTGTCCTTTTTTTTTTTTTTCCGAGAAATCTCTGCAGAGGAAGGTAATTCCCTTAGGATCCTTGGCCCATGTTAAGCCTTAGCTGTCAAGGAAATGAAGGCACAAAATATTTCTCATTGGCCATGTAACCAAACCTCGCTGCCACTCCCAGGAACAGCCAGAGCTGCATAGTTTCCTGCTCAAAAGTATCAATTTTCTGGACCATTAATTTATAAGCATCAGAGAAATTCTCCTGTAGGATGCTGCCAGGAGTAGAGGTGCTTCAAAAGCCAGCCAGTGTGTGTTGTTACCCATCAGGACAGTGGCTGCTGCACCACCTGAGGCAGAGTTTGTGCAGGAGTCACCCTTTTGGTTGAAAACTTACAGGAAGTGTGTATTGCATGTGCTTTTATTTGAAGTGACAGAATAGGATGACCCCTACAGACCAGACAAGTGTCAGGTGACAGAAATTACACAGCTGCTTGCTGATGTAGTTTGTTGTGGTCTTTTGGTTGCTGTTTTTTTTGTTTGGGTTTTTTTTTTGGTGGTGGAAATAACTTGAAAAAGAAACTGTCCAGACTCCAAGGAACTGCATTAAAATGCCACAAAGTGGCAGTAACACCAACCTTGCTGACAGAACCAAGAAAGAATTACAAATACGTTTCATCTCCTGGCTGGCTGTGCTTTATTTGCTGCCAGTTCCCGATGAGAGGACATGTAAAGCTTTAGAAAACGAAATGCAGATGTGGTAAAAGCGGCCAGCAAAAAATGTAAGTGAAGCATCTGGAGTAGAGTCCTTGGCTTTGCAAAACTGTGCACTGCAGTGATGCTGAAAATAGTTTTAAAAGCAGTTTTAGCCTAAATGAGGATAGAAAACCACGTTTACCTGTGGGAGCAATCTGAAGTTAAGGATTTTCCTGGTGTTTGTTTGAACAGGTTAATTGCCTAAATTTTTATCGCCTGTTGACAACTTGTTTGTAAAAGTGAATCCCCGTGTCATTCCATGTGTGAGCCATGGTCCCATCGCATGGGATCATGCTGAGCATCCTGCAGCTGTCCTGGCAGGCAGAGAGGACACATAGCAAACCAAGGTGAACACAACTGCTCCTGGTTTTCACTGTGGTTCAGGGCAGTTACGTAGGGCTGGATCTGTGAAACTGTGCAGTTAGTGTTGCATTCTGAGTTCTTGATTTTCTAACAAACCTTTACTTAGGAGTTTCCCTGGGTTTGTGAGGCCTGGCCCCCCATTCCTCAGTGACTGCTATTTGTAGACATTTTTGCCTGTTGATGTGAATTTCTCTTGCAGCTTGTATTTTGTTCACATTTTAAAATACGCAAGGATCCCATGTGTTGCCTTCTAATACTTTCTGTTCATAGCTGAGTATTTTAGCAGGATGTCAAATCCAAAGATTTTTGCTGCAAGCATGGCTTTACTAGGAATGAGATGCCATTGGGGAATTATTAATTATAGTATTAAAAAGTATTTGAAGCTGTGGAAAGTATAACCCCAATGACCACAATCCCCTCTGAACAGAAATAATACGGTATGAATTTATGATTCTTTTGAAAGGACGTATTTTGCAGAAATTGCAACAAACACTATTACATGCAAGGTCCTTGCATCATCATGGGGTTGTGGCATGTTCTGAAAAGAAAATATAATCAGAAATTACTATTTTATCATAGTGACCAGAAATCGAACGTAATGGGGACTCTTTGCCTTTGTGCTGATCTTCCATCCACAGAACTGCTCAGAATAAACTTCCCA
Source organism: Neodrepanis coruscans (assembly GCA_013400695.1). Classification (NCBI taxonomy): domain Eukaryota; kingdom Metazoa; phylum Chordata; class Aves; order Passeriformes; family Philepittidae; genus Neodrepanis; species Neodrepanis coruscans. The sequence continues at coordinate 3,782 of VYZS01047694.1, forward strand.
TAAGATATGGCTGCCCTTGGCAGCAGTATGGTTTGGGAGGCACAGGCAAATTTCCTCCCAAGGTGAGGAGCAGTGTTGTGTGAGGGCTGCTGTCCACATGACTGGAGACACATGGCCAAGGGGGCTGGGCAAGAGTGGTCCAAAATCTGGTTGTGCTCCTCCCAAGAAACCCATGGCATGGTTAAAATCAAGGGGCCAGAAACTTGATTAACTGTGACCACACTTCATGCCTGCAAAATTATTTTTAAGCTGCATTTAAAGGATGTACTAAGAAGCATCTTTGGGTTTCCAGTTTTTATGTAAGAGGTCAAGGCTTTTAGATGCAGGAAAAAGTCATTGCCAGAAGCAGAAACAATTCCACACCCAGGATCAGCTGTGTTTCATGCTTAAATTCAATTATTTTCTTGCCCTGAACATTCACAGACTTTAGGAGAGGCAGTGAGGGGTAGGGCCTGCTGCCACTGTCCCTCAGCACAAAGCAGGGGGACATTCCTTTATCATCATTGCCAGTATTGGAAGAAGCAAAAGGAGTTTGCCAGCGTTAAATCACAACAGCTTTATACACAGGTATGTCATCAGTTTGTCACCACAGCAATCCTGCGGTTTTTTTTATGCTTTGACATCACTGTTGTACTTCCAGCAACAGTGTTTCTAACAGAAAAAAAGTTCTGCACAAAATATTTGTAGCTCTGGTGCCCTCTAAGGTTAACAGTGTGGACAGCACTGTACTGGAAACAGGGTTGTTCCCTGTAAACTTGCTTTGCAGTTTTCGTGCCAGTCCTTGAGGATCCACCTCCAGAGGCCTGAGCACCAGTGTTGGGGTGGGAGTGTGCATTGAAATACAACTGAGGTGTCTGTTTTAGGATCCTGTTCAAATTCACACCACGTGAATTTCAGCTACAGGGTGACAGCAGAGCTCCTCCCACATGGTACAGAATCCCAGTGCCTTCACTGTAACCTGATTTCCACACCTCTCCCTTTGGTGCCTGGAAGGCGACTGCAGTCAGTGTGGTCCAGGTGTGTGAGTTACAGGCTGCATCCAAGGGTGCTCTCGCTTTCCTACCAAGAGGAGAAATTCATCAGCTGGCAACCAGCACTGCCTGGCTACTTGGTTTCATGGTCAGTGTCACTTGGCAGAAAACTTGAGGGTTTTTGTTAGCCAGGACATCTGTTTAGTCCCACAGAGGGAACCTGCATCCCTTCTAGTCAGATCCCTTCTAGTCCTCCTAGTCAGATTAAGAGTCACAAGTGTAAAAGTGTAACCACATCCTTGCAATGGGGGATAGCAGGGTGGTACAACTTGCAGCTGTAATACAGGATTTTCTCTGCTGTCCAAAGCTTTCTATTTAGAATTAATACACTGCAGAAGCAAAAAGATACCCAGTCCTGTGAAGTTTCCCAGCAATAAGATGCTCCAGTAATACTATGAAGTGCTTTGAAGTACAAATGTTTTATTGCAATGTTTCATTATTTACAGTACCATTCACTTTGTCCCTGGGTGCTACCAAAGTGCAAACCATTTCAGACAGGAGAGCTAAACAATGGCAGCTCAAGAGCAGGACATGCCTGTGCCCTATGCTCGTGCTGCTCTGCCTGTTCCCCAGCCCTGAATGCAGAGAAGTCTGGTGCTCTCCCTGGTCACTTGCAACAACCTGGTCATGTGAAACTTTGGTCACAAAGGATCGTCAGTTGTTGGTCTTTCAAGGTGATACAGGAACAGGAATCTGCAGTCTTTCCAGCTGGACTTTACTCAGAATTCAGTATTTGTGACTGCATAACAAGACTTCTTTGTATGCAGGACTCTGAAGTTCCTATTCCAATTTTTTTTATGTAAGTAGTGGTTTATTCCCAATTATTCTTCTTGCTGATTCTCTTTGGTTTATGAAAGCTTTTTGTCACCTACCTGTTTGGAGGCTATCTATCTACTTTCTTAAAAGAGCCAGCACCTTAAGAATTAACAGAGTTGCTACTGGATACTGAAATTAATCATGTCATCTCCTAGAGTTGCATTTAAAGGTCTTTATAGAATACTGCAAGTTTTATTATGCATTTCCATTTCCTATAAAAATGGTGATTCAAACACCACTGAAGACTACATTTTCACACACTGTCATCGCAAAGTAGGACAAATTACACATTACTTTAGGAACAACCTCTCAACAGAAACTCTCCTTTGGAGACAAAGACTACACATTTTATCGAAGACTAGAGAATTTCAGTATTCCAGTGGCAATAACTCAGGTCAAGAGTATTTTCAGCTTTCTAATACATGTATTAGCTCAAGAAAGTACTTTGAAAGACAGTTTTCAGACTGAATCCCTGCTGCCAGCAGTCCCTTGGGAGGCGGGCAGTGAACTTCTCTGCCTCAGTTATCTTAGTGTGCACCAGGGATGTCGTTACCTTCTAAAACTTGAGACGCCTTGTGTTACAAAGCTGTTGTACAATTACGAAATGTTTAAGACTCCATTCCAGAAAATAAGTTATATTAAATGGCACTCGAGTCCTCCAGAAAACATGTAGCAGGGCAGTTGGTTGAGGCTCAGCAGTAGTAACTGCTGCCCACTCTCTTCACCCCATGCCTGATTTACAGTTCAATAATGAGTCCCTGCAACAGCTGCCTCACAACAATTCTGAAATTACAGCTTCTCAAAAATGGGATGATTGCAGCTCTTGGCAGGTTTTTTCCTGTGAGTCACACTTTTATTCCATGTTTTCACATGGTTTTGTGCATCACTATTGATAGAAAGCCACCAAAAGCTTTACAGCTGCAGAGGGGTACCATTTTCACAAAGAAAATGTGTTGGATTGATTTCTTAACCTACCATACAAAACACAGTGTTTAAAAGCTCTGCAGTGCCTCCCTAGCATCATTCCTTTGGAATCTGGAGGAGGCAGCAGAGCTCACATGCAGTCAACAACGTTGCTGGATCCTTGGCCCATGTCCCGGATCTGGCTGCTGAGACAAGAGCACACGGCCACACCTGCCCCTGCCCTGCAGTGCGACACCGAGCCCACGAGTTCCCACCTGCGGAACACGGCAGAGGGAATAAAGAAAAGTAAGTTCCTACCCCTTATGAGCAACCTCAGAGTATTTATTTTCTGTGTCCGAAATTCAGCCCAGCTGCTTACTCTGCACAAAAACGCACCCCATTAGCTTATTATTTCTCTGGTCAATTTAGTGCAAAATCAGATTGAAACAGCCAGAAGAATGTAGTATTATTGGACAAAGGGGGTGAGGACAAGGGATGCAGAGGAGGGAGGTGGTGCTTAAATATTTACAAGAAGAACCTCGTGGCACAGGCAGCAGTCCTACATCAGCAGTCATGGATATTACTCAGTTGTTACCAGGAAACAACACCTAGATTCCTGCTGCAGACTACTATGTTGTGTTTTCATATAGGCAGATTTCATTTTCTTATTAAGCCAAATAAAACATCTAAAATTACCTATTCACTATGGGATCAAATGCTTCCACTGTATTGAGGTACACGTTGCCATTATGACCTCCAACAGCAAAAATCCTTCCCATCAGCGTCGCTATGCCAACACCACCCCTTGGAGTTGTGAGCTCTGCCACATATTCCCATTTGTTACTGCGAGGGTCAAACCGCTCCACTGAGCTCAGTGGGGAGTTGTCGTCAAAGCCACCTGCAAAGAACCATCACATTATCAGTTTTTAGTACTCCTGGTGCAGGTGATACCCTGGACTGGCATTATCAGGCTATTCTCTGTGTTCAGTGGATACTGTCCAGTTATCTCTTTCTCCAGAACTTTACAGGCTCCCAAAAATCAATCTAACAGCTCTCCCTCCTGTCACTGCACAAGCATCTCCAAGAGTGACAGTTTTCTTCTACTCAAGCTGCAAGGATTCTAGTTCTACTGTTCTTCTCCTTGAATTCATCACACTAATAATGAAATAGCTTTTTTTTTAATTCCAGATGGGAAGCTAAGATCAGTAAAAAAATGGTCCTAATCTTAAACTTATTTCAGTTTATACAAAACATGCTCTTGCAGTGTTTTCAAATTACAGCACTGACAAATACTTGAGTAGGAAATAAAACCCCTCCTGTAAGACTTCAGTGGTGCATTCCCTTTGCTGGGGCAGCTGTCAGAGGAGCATTTTGCTCAATATCTTTTTAAACACTTATGGTAATACACAAGTCAGAGCTCTGCAACTATCACCACGGCACACCTACCCGACATCTTCCTCCCCCAGGAGAGCAGGTAAAAGGTAGCACACAGGACAACAAGCTGTGGAATAAGTGCAAAAAAGCTACTGTTGTCTACACTCAGAAGAGAACTAGAGTGCTCTGAATGTGTGTGAAAGTGAGAATCATGTCCAAAAAGGAAACCTGGGATTATTGAGTCTTGAGAGGATTTTCTAGTATGAACAGTACAGCTCTCCTGAAATGTGGGTTAGGAACTGCTTTTCGTTTCCTCGCTAACATACCTTTGTGAAGCATGTCCTGGTTGTGCTTGCTTTCTTCTCCTGCCCAAGAACACCAAGTACAGGTCAGGCCTATCTGTTCCCTGGTTCCTCTAGCAACAACAGCCTCTTCCAAAGGCCAGCACTTGGCAGCAACAAGCACTACGAAATGCCACATCCCTACTCACCAACAACATACAAGCAGCCGTGGAGCTCGCTGACACCGTTCCCAGCTCTTCGCTGACCCATCTCTTTCACTTCTATCCACTTATCCAAGTGGGGATCATATTTCTCCACACTGGAAAGAGATGCTACACCGTCATTGCCCCCCACAGCATAAACATGGTTCTGGAAAAGAGTTGCATAGAGAAAGTTTATTTGTAATGTAGTTGTCTTTACTCAGCTTTTCATAAGCAACGTTAAAATTATAGGAGAATATCCGTACAGTCCTAATTATTTACTTTTATTTAAGAATTCCAACAACAGACTTAATTCTATCTTCCAATTAAAGAAGTAGAAAGGTTATGTAGTGTTGCAGCTATTTTGCAGAGCATACATGGCAACAGGGGTATTTAAGTGCAGATACATTTGGTACCTTTAAACACAGTGACCATGACAAACCAATTTTTCGAGTGAGACAGGAAAACACCAACCATGTGGATAGAAGGTTCCCTAGTACTTGCTCCTAGTACCTCAAATACTGCTGAAACAGTTCAATTTGATGAGTATTATCCTAAATACCCTCACCTTTTGCACAGCTCCACAGGACTTCAATGACCAGAGGCGCTCAGACCCACCAGCTGCATTTTGTTTAAGATCCTGTGTTCTGCCTTGCAAAAGCAGATTTGAAAGGAAGGTGGGTTCCTCAGTTGGCCCTGACTTGGGGAGAAAAGAGTCACTTACCACGAGGGCCACAGAGCCAACTCCTCCCCTGGGAGTGTTCATGGGGGCCACAGTGCTCCAGCGGTCGGAGTCGATGTCGTACCTCTCCACGTCGCTGAAGCAGGTGTTGTCATCCAAGCCTCCTATGGCGTAAATGGGGCCTCCAAGGGAGGCAAGAGCGATTCCTCTCCTAAGGAAACGACAGGATCAGCACCTCAGACCAAGTCCTTAAGGAAAGGCAGTGACACATCAAGGGCAAGGTTATGTGGCTGACATCTGTTTCAAACTACGGGGGGGAAAAGGTAATGAAAATTTTAAAAAGTGAAGTTTATGGTAAATAATGTGGCTGGCCCTCTGCACACCTGTGCCAGAGGGGCATGGAATACCATTTGGATTGAATGTCATCTAAGGCCTGAGTCCTCAACTCACACTTAGATATATGAGACTGTCTTAGACATTTGATTCCTCTATCTCAGTACTGAATTTCATGCCGCCGATTTTGTTTTATTGAATCAGCTAAAGAACCAAACCCTGCTGATTTTAAATTTGTTGGTATAGCTGGCTTCTGCAATGTGGTAATGATTGGGGTAGGGGGTGATATTAGTTCATATTAAAGAGCAAACTTGTGCTGGATATCAGATGAGAGAACTCCAGCATGACTTAATTACTATTTCTTCCATTCTGGTATTTTTCAAGTGTTAAAATGGTTCTCAGATTTGTTTCTACTGAATCTACCAATATGAGAATACAATCAGTACTACAAAATTAGAAGATTAGTCTAGAATATGAGCATTAAGTTTCTACTTTAACTGCCAAGAGAGATGATTTACAATGTCACTGAAAACACTCTTTGTCTCATTACACAGAAGGCAGGTTCGAAGACACCTGGAAAGCACAATCTTTGTACAGAACAAACATTATGGCAACACCTTTGGCTTATCTGAAAGTGCCACAGCAGATAAAATCAACACCATTAATGGTGGCACTGGGAGGAATGGAGTGTAGCCAAGGCACAACAGCCCTTTTCATTCACCTGTGTAATGAGTAATGAATGTCACAGCTGATGGTTGCCATCTTGGCTGATGGTTGCCAATATTATGGCCTGGGGTGGTGGTAGGAGGGAGAAGTCCCTTTTAGAAGTCCGGGTATTCTGTTTTGATTAGGTCACAGCTACAAGTAGCTTTAGGACTTAGCCATGCTCAATATTTTACTCCTACTTGTGCATGATGCTTTTAAAACCAACAAATAACAAAATGGAATATAGAATTAAAGACAGTGGTTTAAATGGCAGCAGAAACAAAAAACTACAGATCTGTGAGTCCAGTAACTCCTTCAAAGGATCTTAAATGTCAAAAGGCAAAATCCTCAATCTGACTTCCAGTGTTTTAGTGCTTCTGGCCTTTTATGGCAAAAACACAGGCAGCTGTTTGTTTGCTGGGCATGAAGCATTTTGTTTTTGATGCCATGCTGGCAGTTATCTTGCTCATTCTTAAAAAGAGCAAAAAATCCACAGAACCAGTTCCTCGGTTTCAAGTTGTTTATCAGGCATAGCAGAATGGCCCTACATACCAGAAGGTAAGCACCGCTGGAGTAGAAGAGGTCTCTGCTCCAGATGTCAGCTCCCCCCAAAAATGAAAAAGGGTAATACCTTTTATAGCATAAAGCTCCAAAAGGGGGAAAAAAAATCCTAGAAATAGCACGGTTTGAAAACTCAAATAAAGGCAGGACAGACATGATGTTTTTTAGCATCAGCAAGAAATGATACATCACAGACTGGAACTTAAATTTTGGATCATGGGACACATATACCTCTTTGTGTTCATTGATGCCTTCATCATCCACTTGTTTGTGAGAGGATCAAACACTTCCATGCTTCCTAAGTGTTCATTTCCATCATGTCCACCTACTGCGTAGACTTTACCTGAACACAAACAGATCTTTTGATATAGAGATTGCTTGGCAACATTTCAGTTTTTCTTTGTATGATATCCCTGCCTACATGGAGACAAAGAGCTAAAATAAAGGTTAAAGCTTTTAAATGTTTTCAGTATCAGAATTTAAGTAAGTATGGACTTGAGTACAGCATATTTTTATATGCTGTACTCAACCAGCAATCTGTTCTAATGTGAACTGGATGACTGCTGTGTTAGGCCATTTCTTTAAAAGTGGATTTAAAAAATGTAAATCCCCTATTAAAGCAAGAGGTTATGTACACAGAATCACAGAATGGTTTGGGTTGTAAGTAACCTTTAAAGGTTATCTAGTCCAGCCCTCTGCAATGAGGGACATTTTCAACTAGCTCAGGTTGCTCAGAGCCCCATCCAGTCTGACCTTGAATGCTTCTAAAGATGGGACATCTACCACCTCTCTGGGCAACCTGTTCCAGTGTTTCCTCACCCTCATTGTAAAAAATTTCTTCTTCGTATCTAGTCTGAATCTACCCTCGTTTAGTTTAAACACATTACCCCTTGTCCTATTGCAACAGGCCCTACTAAAAAGCCTGTCCCCATCTTCCTTGAAAGCTCCCTTTAAGTACTGAAAAGCCACAGTAAGGTCCCCAAGGAGCCTTCTCTTCTCAAGACTGAACAACCCCAACTCTGTCAGTTCATAGTAATGTTTTTTTAGTAAGTCTGGCCTCAGATTGCTTCAGAACCAAACACTCTCTTCATGGGGAAGCAGCCTTACTGAAGTGAAGAATATCCAACAATTAAGCACTTTACTACTTGTACAACCAGTGTAAAAAGTACTAATTCCAGCAAAAGGAGCACAACCACGTGCCTTTTGAATGGGGTTGCTTGAATAGGGTACTGACCTCCCACGGAGATGACACCTACGTGCCTCCTCCTGCTGTTCATTTCAGGGCCGAAGAACCAGCTGTTCTTACTGATGGAGTAACACTCGATGCTGCGAAAGGGGTCCCCTGACCCACCTCTGCCACCCACACAGAACAGCACACCTGCAGAAGACAAAACAGGTTTCCAGAGAACAAGCAGGAGAATGGGGGAAAAAAAAAAGTTGTGTAACAGAGCAAACTGAAAATTACATAGTTTGAGAGAAGTCGTATTTAACTTCAAAGGGCACGGCCATTGCCCTGCACAACTGGATCCTGGATTTTGGCCTTTGCTTGGCATGCTGCTGTGGCACTGGGCCATCTATGCTCTTGCAAAAACAATGCATATTTTACATATGTTTTTCAGTTTTTGCTTAGGGAGATAAATACATTGTTTGTTAAATATAACAAGGTAAAAATTAGGATTTGCAGTCTAATGTTCCACACTCACTTTTGGTGTAGGTTAGTCAAAGTCTTTAGAAGTTCACTCAACCTTCTCACACCAAAAGATAACTGTTCCACTGTTTTTGGTATAGCTTTGAACAGATTTGCCAGAGCTTAACAGCTCTAGCTTTGGTAGATCCAACCAGGATAAGTAGATAATGCTTTAAAGAAAGAAAAAGACTGCTAAAGCTCTGCTAGGAAAATGCAGCACATTGTCCAAATACCAGAGAAGTACAGAACAGCCTTCCCAATTTTGCATTAAGCCATTAACAACCCTGCATACTGAGCTATGCCTGCTTGATATCAAGACACCTGCACAGATGTGCTGCCTTTCCTCCACACCACTCCCTACTGGATAACCAGACACACATTTAATTACCAGCAGTCTGCTTCCTTGGTGTTGTGCGAATGGAGTACTCAAAGTCAGGCACTGCCCTGCTGCTCAGGTGAAGGTGGTAGTTCCTTGCTTCATCCAGCAAATCCCTACATTTTAGATTCTGCTTGACAATCTCTTCCTTTGCCACAACGCCCATAAGGAAACAAATGGGCAAGAGAGGCAGCCGTACCTGACAGGAATGAACACAGTTGGAGAAACTGGCTGAACTGGCTGAGTCTCACCATTCACAGTGATGCACATGTAACAGATGGCATGGCAGCTCCTGAGCCAGCTGGCAGCCCCAAGCTCCCCACTAAAGAGAGCAGCTTTCTTAGTTCTTTTTCGCAGATAACAGTGATCTGAACGGTTCTTCTAGTGACAAATGTTTGCCACAACTGTTTGCAATCAAGCAACAGTGGAGAACTGTCCCTTGGCCCAGGCTGTGTGGGTGAAGAGGTGTTGCTCCCTGTGCTGCAAGTGCACCTGCCCAGTGTGATGCTGGCAGCACCTGTGACTTCACCAGGGCAGCCTGTCTCAGGTTAGTCTGCTGAAGACATGAATTTTCAGGTCACTGCTATGCCAGCGTAAGAGGACTTATGCTAGGAGGGTTCATTTTCTTTGGGTGGCAAGTCAAAAAGGAAACACTGTCAGCATGAATGAAATGTCCATGAAGGAAGTATTGCTAGTGCAGTAACACCTTTCTCTGATGCAGACTTGACAGACTTCGAGATTATAAAAAGAAAAGAAAATGTTGAGAGTCAATTGTTTCCTTCTCTAAATCCTTTCTGTTGTTTATTTCAGCTAACCTTTCATTTTCTCCTTGTGAGAGAAACAGTGAAGAATATGAAGTACAATCAGGGGCACAGGTGGGACAGGTGTTAGGGGGGACTGAAGAAAACCTCCACCTGATTTCTTAAGGTTTGGAGTCAATGCTGTCAAGCGGCTCCCAGTCAGCTCAATGGTGAAGAAGCCCAGTATCTCCAGTGCTTCTCAGATCAGCAGTTTGGGGCAGTTACATCACTGACAAGTGTCCCTCTCTTCAAGAAAGCACGTGTCTCTACCAGTTCTTCCTTACCTACTTGCTTTCAGTCCCACTTCTTCCTTTACTTCTTTCCTTTTACTTCCTTTCCCTTTATTTTGGGCTGCTTTAAAGCACCAGCGCAGCCCTGCTGACAGGCTCCTGAGGTTACTGGTGTGGTAACAACTCCAGGCTGACAGATTCAGAACCTGATTGTAACAGCAAAACCCATAAGGCTGATTATGATGTGGGTAATAACTGCTGATAAGCCCAGTCATGTTTCCTTGCTAGCAAAGTCAACTGATGGCTCCATATGCTCTGGCAAATAACCCATATTTACAGGAAGGGGTTTACTTTTTTATTGCTTCAATACAGACCCTGGTTTCAATGCCGGTATATATATAGTTTGGTATCAATAGAATAAAGTTGTTAATCTCATCTGATAGCACAACTGGGAAATAAAATTCAATTTTTTTTTTTTTAATCTCAAATTATATTGCCAGTAAATTTAATTACAATGTACTAAAGAAGGGCTTTTTGTATCAAAATCCTCATGCTAATCTAAGTAAAACTGAAGGGTTTTGGAAGACAGTTAATAAACCATCCTTTACTAGAAAATATGAAAAACCATGCATGAAGACCATGACAGCAGCTTCTTAGTGGACCTCTCCTTACTCACTTAACACCAATATCAGCAATTGAGCCAAAAGCAAAATATTCAAGTTGGAGTTCAGTGACCACTGAAACTGCACAGCTGACCCCACCTAAGACACACAGAGCATTCTGCAGCACACGGAATGCACCCCAGTCCTCCCCAGCACAGACTCTTTGTACTTGTCTCAAATATTGCCTTTTAAATTCCCATAACCAGAACATGTAGAGACTGAATAACTGAAGTTCCTAATGCTTTGACAGGAGGAGGCCCAATGGGTGCTCAAGTAAGTTCAGCTGAATGACCTTTTGATACCCGTGTTCCTTTCTTGCACCAAGTCCAGACAATTGAACTGCAAACTCCTTTTGATTTCTACAGATAACCAGTGCTAGTCTAGTGAGCATTAAAAGGTCTGTCATCTTTCCTGGCCTACTTGTAGGGCTAACACATCTTTGTCTTTTGTTCATTAAATACACAAAATATTCTGGAAGCAGCATGACTTGATGTAAGACATCTCTGCTACAGTTTTACTTTCCTAGCCATGTAAAAAACTTCTTCAATAGTTTTGTCTCCTTTCTTAGGCACAAACACATGCCAGCAAGGGCAGTGAGCGTTTCAGGCTGTAGGAGTGTCAAACCAAGTGAAGAGATGGCTTTATGTTCTCTGTTCCATGTAAATCTAAGAAGTTTCTGCTCTGGCACAGATGCAGCTTTTTGTTGGGTCCCACCTCCCAGCCATGAGTACAGGGCAGTCTCCTCTGATACTCGACAGATCTAACCTGCTTCCACTGTCAGCTCACAACTGTGAATACCAGATGAGTGAGGCACCAACAGCTGAGAACATTTTTCCCCTTGAGATCTACTTAACTATACAAGCAACCCAGTGACAAGTCAGGCACGCGGTGCCTCTCTCCACCCTACCTGTGCAAGTATTTCATCCAGCCACGCCGCATGATGCTGTGGGTTGGCCAGCAGCCACTTGATAGCAGCAGTGTAAACCTGCTTTTCATTTTCAATGTTCAGGTCGCTGGAGGACAGGAGCTTGTGGAGGTGCTGTGGCGACACGCTCACAAAGTCCTCGCACTCCATCACCTCCGCGAAGTGCTCGCAGGCAAACTGGTCGGCCATGTCCATCAGGTCAATGCGGTTGTGGCTCTCTGCGAACGCCCTGACCGCCAGGCAGTTGGAGGGGTGGAAGTGCAGCTTCATGTACTCGCAGCAGGCCTTGGCCACCAGCTCCACCTGGAGAATGCAGGCGGCATAGAGGAGGGGCTGGACGTTGTCCACCGTCAGGGTGAGCCGCGAGGAGTACGCGAACCTCACCAGGTCCTCAATGGCGTCGCCGTCGAAGTCCCGGATCTCGATCAACTTCTGCTTGGCTTCAGCCATTTCCGATAGAAACATGGCTCTGAAGTAAGGGATAACACAAGCCAGCACCAGCTTGTGGCAGGAGATGAGTTTTGAACCAACCTGAAAAAAACAAAAGGACATAAAAACTCCTAATATTTTACTGGAATGTCAGTTTTGGCAGTGAAAGGAGGAAACAGTTAAGCTGGAATAAGAATTCTGGACTCAAGGTGAATCAACCCATTGTGTTTTGTTCAAATGAATTAACTCCATTTGCCCTGTACTTCTGACATCCCACCTGTATATCCCAGGCGGATCTAAGTTGCAAGGTGGCCAGCAGAGCAGGAAGCAAGAGCACTGATGCAACTGAACTTGCCTGTCTTTAAAAGCATCCTTAGGAACATTCCAGATGCATCTTGGAAACTGGAGGAGACTGCTGGGCACTTGTTTTATATGTATTCAGAGACTTTAAGGCGGGGGGGGGGAATTGTAAAGTGACATTTTTAGACTACTTAATTTAAACTTCTGGACTTTTGCTACTGTCAAGGAATTGATAATGATGTTTATAGAGGCAAATTTAAGTAAAAACCACAGTAATAACAGCTATTACAGGGATTATTAAATGTTCCAAATCACTTCAAAATTTTTACAATCTGTTTAGTCACAAAAGACAGCGTATTCCCCAGAAGGGGGAGGTATTTTTCAAAATTTTGATCAGAAAGTGCAAAACAAGCTTTTCACATACAAAATTCTAGAATTACATTTAAAAAGAATGTCAATACTAAAGATAAATGAACAATCCACTATTTATTTGTATTACAGGAATGCTTTCTTAGAGCTTTTTTTCATTCTGCAGTCTACATTAACATGAAGGAATGGCTGAGTTAAACAACTCCACTTTGATGGATTCAAATTCAATGTTCATTTTCACATGAAGGTGTTACAGTGAGCTGTCCCACAATTTAAAAAAAAAAGATATTAAATTGTAAAGGACGATTTGGAGTTTTTTCTAGCTCTGATTCAATGCACAATTGCTCTACCCTTTTTAAAAGTTTATATGATCAAAATTTGGTTTTCAAGTCTAACATAGCTGGTAAGCAGTGAGATAAGTACAGGAAGCAACCACACATGAAAGAGTACACAGATTAAAAAAGAGGAAAGTATTGAAAGTATGACTCAGTGTGATTAAATTAGATCTCCCCAGAAGGAACAATTCAGACCCACCAAATGAACAAAAATCAAAGGAGAAAAACAGATGGTGTGGATCTGACAATCTCCTCCTTCTAACACTGTTCATATGACAGCAGCAGTACAGTAGGTAAAACTCCAGAATTTAGCTCCTAAGAGCAGAGGAATTCTCCCTGTGTGTTGCCATGGCTTATCACTGTTACAGCATCACTGCAACTGATTACAGCACTGATGCAAAAAGATGCAAACAGCTGGTCAGGAGAAGCTCCCAGGCCATTCCCACTTTCAGAGATTTTTATTCTGCCCATCATTCCACTCTCTAATTAAATCTTTCTTTTTAATTAAGTAGCTTTAATATGTTACCCAAATCTGCTTAATATTGAATATCTAGCATGTTCTTGGCCTTTTGAAACCAGAGTTCCCTTTCAGTTATTAAGTATTATATTTTAAGAGCCAGTGGTTAAATCAACAATTGGTCTGACAACAGCAACGCCAGAATCTCTCACTGAATAGAGCAGAAAGTTCAGTAGAGATGTAATTATTCTTTAAACATGAGAAATGCCTGAGCAGTACAGAAAGAAAAATTTATTGTGATCAAGATATAAATACTACACAGCTGAGTTAACAAACTATGCATTAAAGCAATGCTATGCAAGAATCATAAAACTTGCTTCCTCCTCCTTTACTCCTTGTAGAACATAATTGTCTGGGGCTTTTTTAGTTTCTTTGAAAATGCTGGAAGCTAGATTTGTTCCAGAAATCCTGTTTGCTGGGAAGGATGTAGCAAAACAATACAGAATGCAGAAACAGAGGTAGAATTGGAGAGGAAAGTGTGTTGAGAACAAAGAGGCTACAAAGCACTGAAATTGCACAGTAATACACTGACCAACTGTGGGAATTTGCTTAGAAGGCAAGTTGGATGAGGTCAAAGTCATGCACTTCACCTTAAATGTTTAAACTTTAGTTATCAACTTCCTAAATAATTAAAAAATCATGAGTGTATCTAGAGATGCCTCATATCCAACAGGGTATTCCGTGGCTTCCACATTCCTGCCCAAATTCACAGCCACCTCCAGCCTAATCTTCAGACTGTTACATGCAATGGATGTGTGACAAAATCACCTTCAGTGTAACGTCGCAGAGCTCTCCAGCTTCAAAGAAGTGAAGAAGAGAGCTGTGAAAATCCTTCCAAGCCTCATCTGCCTCAAATACGAAGACATCATCTTCACCATCACTGTTAGAAGGCCTGGTTTGCTGTTGCTGACGCCTTTTCCCCTTTATGAGATGTTGTTTTGACTGCTCAGGGACCATGGATTCTGAAGCCATTGGCTACTTCCTCTCTCACTGTGTGAATCTTCAAAAACTCCTGCCAAGACAAAATCCAGCCCATCAGGAGTTAAGTCCTAAAATGCTGTTCTGTTCATCTTCCTGTTTAGAAAACACACACACACAAAAAAGATATATTAGTACGTAACACTGACTGCATGTTATAAATACTACCTATGATCTTATTTGGAGAAGGTGAGAGGAGAAGTAGATCAAGAACTCCACAGTGCAGAATCCTATGTAGGTACATCTAGGAAAAGCCATTGTTTGTGAACTTGTTGTCCATACTTCTTGAAAAAGACATGAAAAAGAAAAGTCAAAGATGTATCACACAATCATAGAATGGTTTGGGTTGAAAGGACCTTAAAGATCATCTTGTTCCAACACTGACAGTAAAGAATTTTTTCCCAACATCTTATCTAAATCCTTCCTTTTTTCATTTAAAATTGTTCCCCTTTGTCCTATGACTATCTGTCCATGTAAAAAGTTGATCTTTCTCTTTTTTATAAGACCTCCTTAAGTACTGGGAGGTACTCAAGTGTATATTAGTAGTATGTCCCTCTCTTACACTGGCTAGCTTTGGTTTTCACGGGTTTTTTAATTAATTTATGATGCATTCATTCTTCATTCTATGCTAAGAGCTGATGATTGCTATAGTTCAGTGATTTCTGCTCCAGGACTCTGGTGTTGCAGGAAGTGGACTGAGCAAAGGAACAAAAAAGTGTTCTACAATAAAAATTTAAGTCACATGTCCAGGAGCAGAACTGAATTTCTGAAAGCGTACATGTCTCTCACTAGATTTACAACTCTTCATGCATCAGTACCACAGAAAAAGCA
Organism: Neodrepanis coruscans; assembly: GCA_013400695.1. Classification (NCBI taxonomy): domain Eukaryota; kingdom Metazoa; phylum Chordata; class Aves; order Passeriformes; family Philepittidae; genus Neodrepanis; species Neodrepanis coruscans. The sequence continues at coordinate 19,107 of VYZS01047694.1, forward strand.
GGAGGTGACTGAACTCATTCCTGCTGTAGCTGCCAGCTCTGTGTCCTGTGTGGTGACAGGGCTCTTGGCTGCACTGGGCCAGGCAGGTTAAAATGAGATTAAACGTGCCTGGAATATTTGCCTGTGGTGCTTGAGCGTGGTAAGTGTTCTTCCTTGAAAAGATATTTAATATCTTACTTCTTCCAAACCCCCAAATTAGCTCAAAGAAATTATGGACCATGGGATATGTTCATAGTTAATAGCAATGAATACCTTTTTCTGCTGAAAATTTAGCCTGCATTATGCTGCCAGGTTTGAACAATTACTGTACTAAGATGTTTTTCCAGTTTGTTAGGCTATTCTGATTCTCAGGTGAATCCCTCACCCACCTCTGCTTTGTTCAACATGCCCTTCAAAGAAGTCACTATCAGCACTGAGACATGAAGCTTCCTGAAGTTGTAAGAATTAACATGGACAAAAAAGCGGAAAGAGAAGCTGAAATGCTGTACAAGGGTGTTGAGAAGCATCGTGTGTCATTCTTTCATCCCCAGCCTACACTTCTAGGGAACTCATGCTTATTTTGGTCTTTGACCGACACTCTCACTTCACCACTCCCTGGTTACTCACACATAACAATTTTTACAGCAACTCCAAAATCTGCTTTCAGACAGAACTGCCACTGACAACTTAATGACAGTTCACAGCTCCCCAGTCATAAGGTTTTTCCATTTAACACATATGCCACATTTATCCTCATGCTATAACTGCAACTGCACATACACCTTCCTGATTCATGCAGTGTCTCACTGTAAGAAAGGCTGATGGGGTACATTTTACTTATTCTGGGTGTGCCATTGTACACAGCAACATCAATAAAGCTTTTGGAGATGGAAATATTCAGACAGCAAGTCTGACACACTTCAGTTTTATTCTGATCAGATTTTGTGACAGGTAGTAACTTAGGCAAGATTTTTATTCTTTCCTCAAGTCACCAATTCAGGAGCATCTTGTTTCTGTGACATATCTCAGTTATGCAAATCTTTTTAGATACCTATCCACAAATCCTCCACTGGTCTTAATTACAGAATCTTACAGCATTGAGTCTTCAAACAAACCATCACCTGCTATGGAAAGTACCAGCTGTAGCCATGTTTCATTTGCACTAAATACTGGCTTGGGCACATCTGAATGTTTAGCTGTAGGCCTTCTCTGCTCTCAGATTTTAAATGAAAAAGAAATGAATTTTAGTAGCACTTGAATCAAGATTCTAAACTCTGGAGATCTGCAGGTCACTGTGAAGTCGTGGAGGTCAGTCGTGCTGGTATTTCAATCCAAAAGCCAAGAGAGAAGAGCCATTTACAGATTTGCTCCCCAAACCAGCAGGATTTCAACAGTAACATCCAGCTACCTGAGGTTAGTTCAGTATCGGGTGAATTCCACACACACACACAGTCCTTCCTCTCTAGAACAAAACACTGCCACGGCCATACAGAACTTCAACAATCTGCTCCCTTTTTCATCTTGGTAATTAAGTCTTCCAGCTTTAGCATTCTGACAACATTAAGAGACAAGACATTAAGAGTGTAAGTGACCATCACAGAAAGTGACTGACACTAAGGAAACAAAGGGAAGTGCCTCGTTTGTAACACCATCTATTATTCCTTGTAAACAGCTGCTTGACACTTTCCATGAAGGAGCAATTGTCTGAATAAAACCCCCCAAACAACTAAGTCTACAGCTCACCATTGTTTGCTGAGAGAAAGTCAGCAATTTTCTTGTTCATGTTAAATGTTTATAAATATTGATGATCTCTGCTGTTCTCGAGAGTGCAGCTGTTCCAGACCCCTAAGTTCATGTTCATGTTGTCGGTGCTGATGCCCAGAAAGGGACTGAGGATCCCCTCCCAGTTACTCCTCAAACTTAGGAAAGCAACAGGGATGGGAAGTCAGAGCAAACACATTTTAACTGCTGCAATTCAGAGAACAGTAACATCCTGAAGCCAAGTGATTTTAATTCAGACATTCCAGATCAATCTGAAACTGAATCAAGTGTAGAATTACTCAAGTCACAGAGCACTTATGTTCAGTGGAGGTAAAATACTTCAATTTTGAAGTAACAAGGAACTGAAGACATTAGACAGTGGCAGGACACCAACAGCATCGCTCTGTCCTCCCCTCTGATGAAACCAAACCCCAGGAATCCTGGCTGACAAGCCAACCTGGTGTTGGAGCACATGGCCTCCTTCCCCTGTCAGGCACCTTGGGAGATGGTGCCCCAGAAAGAAAGGATCATCCTTATTCTTTCTCTGGCACACAGGAGGAAGGCACTTCAGTGATACAAAATAGACAAAACCCAGACTCCCACTATAAACTAAACCAAGCAGTGTTCAGAGGAGAGGTATTATGACACCTGTAAATCCAACGCCCTTTAGGATCAGTGGTACTGAACCTGGAAATAAGGTTGGACAAAATCCAGGAGAAATCAAGGCACAGATGAAGTTTCACCAACTGCCCTGTATGTGACTGCGGTTACGTACCCATGAGATGAACTAAAATCCCATCCTCATCTGCAAAGGAAAGGGCAACTGACCTCACTAGAAAGCTGAAAGGCCTTTTAATTGAAGATGAGAAATTTGCCTTTCGCAGTTTAACAGAACAAGTTGAGCTGTTGTCTTGTGTTTTACCAAGAAAACCTGAGCATGTGGAAAAAAGGGCAGCTGGCAAAACTAAGGAAGAGGCAGAGGGAGAAAAGAGGGCAGGGCAGCAGTCAGCTGCAGTGCAAACTGCAGGCAAGCAGCAGCTTTGGCAGGGACTGCACCAGCAGCTGTTCACTGTTCAGTCTGGTCACAGCTGCATCAAGAATGAACTTGGGGAAAAAAACGACTGACAAAACACTGCAGAAAATCCTCAGTGCTCTCCCCCTCTCCATTCACCAGTCCTGTCAAAGATGGTGTATAAACTTTGTGCAAAACTGTTCAGATGCCCATGCTAATTAGGGCAAATCATTCAAGGCTGGAAAACTCGGGAAAGTTCAAGTCACACACTGTATTACAAACTTAAGCCTACTGAACTTTTCAGCAGAAAGTTATTTAACAGAAAGAAAAAAAATAGTCAGAAACCACACATCTAACTGGTTTAGCTTGTTTAAAACCACCAGGGTTTTTTTTGGGGTAGAAATTCATAAAGAAGTTTCTTAGGTAACACTAACATAAAATTTTCAGATCCTTTCAGCATTTCAAAGGCCCTTTGTAGCATAAACTGACGTTATTGTTTTGTGTTGTCACACAGGTAGTTCAGCAAACAGTGAAATGGGCACAGCTAGCACCATCTTTCACCTGTTTCTAGAACCAAAACACCATCAGTGCTGTAGACACACAAACAGTGACGAAGGACTGCTCTTTCTGGAAAAAAGGAACAGATGAGGTGTTTTGTAGAGCATTAAAAGCATCGTCAGATAAAATCTCATTTTGGAAATAATTCTGCCTGGCAGTCCCTTAATGCTGTTTTAGGGGAGTTTCTTCCCTGCTCTCTTCAGTTCAAAGCTCAGTGAAGTTCTGCTGAGGTTTAATCCCAGTTTCCATCAAACATCAGGAAGGCCATCTGTCTTCCGGGATTTATGGAATGACAGGGTGACAATTTTGTCCAATTTTCCATCATGAAAATCAACCAACCAACTTATTGTGACATGATTTATTTATGCTTGAGTTACTCTTGCTTCAGAACAACCAGCAAAATCCCTCCCTCAGAAGCCACAGAACAGCAAAGGACTCTGCTCTGCAGATCCAGGTGTAATTTACATATGATTTATTTATGCAGTGTGACCTTGAGAGTACTTAAGAAGCAGAAGACAAAAGAAAAAGCACTGCAAATCAGTGCAACTGGGAGCACAGTGAAGTGTGGATGGATATACAAAAAACTTAACCAGTGTATGACATTCCTGAGAACGCAGAACAGGCCCTTACCAAGGAGAGGTACTACTGCCTTCTCTGCTGGACCTGATTAAAAACAACAAAAGTTTAATGGTCTCTGTGGCAGTGTTTATTCCAGCCATTCCTGGGGAGTATCAACAGAGAGCAAAATTATTTTTAAGTCATTTGCCAGCTGCCCTTTATCCTGGATGTGTAAATGAGGGCATGGTACCCACCAGAACATTCCAGAGCCAAACTGTTTCCCACACACCCACCATCCCCTTCCTGCCAGGTCTCTGCCTTAGCTGCCAACCATCATCATGTTCTCTCATCTCGAGCTGAGAGTCACTGAGGCTGCAGCCTCATGTTTCACTCACAAGCCAAACAGCTCAAAGCAATATCATCTTCCTTTTGTCCCAGAGCTGCAAAGCTCCTTCAAAATCCATCTGAAATCAAGCAGGGGCAGAAGGAATAGAAGACAAAAGGCTTCATGACTCAAAATAACTACTGATGCAGGAAATTATTATGACAAAATCTGTTGATGAAACCAGCTGGGGGAGAACCAGGGCATTGGCTGACAGGGTCTTGTGCTGCCCTGCATCAACTCACTGGCACTCATTACACAAGGACTGTGTCTTCCTATGACCACACTAATTAAACTTGCTTTTACAAATACAGGGCCAACTAGAGAACAGGATGGGAGGCTTCTGACGTCCCTCTAACAACCTATAAAATAAACCGGGTCATGAGTACAGTGTACAGAAACCACAGGCACAAACTTGCCACGTCACAGCGCAGACACACATCTTTCATAGCACAGGAGATGGCACAGAAATTAGAGGAGAATCAGCCCAAACTGACTCAAAAACCTCAGATCCAACTGCTTCCAGAGAGTGGCTGAATCTCTTGCAGCTTCATTGCAAGCAATCAAAGCCATGTTGTGGTTCCAGTTTAACATTTGATGAGCTATTTTACCTGCTGCGGTGCTTTTCTACAGTCACACACGTGGGATTTGTTCCTTGATTATCCATCCAGAAGCCTCTGCAAGAGGCACAGAAAGCCAGGTATCCCTGAGTTTCTTAACTCTTGCTCCTGCAGGATATATAGGAATGCCTTAGGCAAAGGAGGTAACACAGACCACAGAATATTCTGAGTTGTGAGGGACTCACACGGATCACAGAGTCACCTTGTCAGGGAATGGTTCTTACAGGGATCAAACCCACACCCTTGGCTTTATTAGCACTGTGCTCTAATCAACTGAGACATCCAGATCATATGGACTAGGAGGCCCGAGGACGTTTGTAAACCACCTCCACACCCCATACGGACAAGAATTTGATTAACTGATACTTCCCAGCAGCCGGTAACCAAATCTGAGCGGGGATGGGAAGGTGGGAGCTGTCAAAGCAGAAATGGAACCCAAGCAGGCAGGCAATGTCAAGAGTGGTGGAGTTGTGACATCTGAAATGCTATTTGAGAAAGAAGGAGAGGCTGGCTGGGAGCTCCTGAGGCTCTCCCCAGTTTCTTGCTGTTGNCGCCGCTGCCGCCGCCGCGCCGGGACCGGCGGAGCCCCCGCCCGCCCGCCGGCCGAGGGAGCGCATGCGCGGGCAGAGACCGGCCGAGCTTCCCCGCCCTCCCCGGAGCCCCGAGGGGAAGGGAAGGAGCGACCTGTGCCGTGGGATGGGGGAGTGTGCGGGGAAGGCTCGTGTAGTGGCAGAGTTTGCACACGGGTGGAGGGGCACCCGAGAGGCGCTGGGGAAGCCAGCCCGGGACAGTGTACAATGGCTTGTGATTGCCTCATAGGTATGTTTCTCTTGTCCGGCTCAATGCTTATCTCTTTTCCTTTAGGCACAAAAAACTCCTGCCCTTCAGTGGGAAGCAGAATCAGGCAGAACATCTCCTGAGAAATATAATCAATCTGTCCTCCCCCAACTAGTGCAATCTCCTCGGGAATAACCTTTCCCCTTCTGTAGGGGAAGCCGCATAAGGAGCTGCTGANACATCCAGATCATATGGACTAGGAGGCCCGAGGACGTTTGTAAACCACCTCCACACCCCATACGGACAAGAATTTGATTAACTGATACTTCCCAGCAGCCGGTAACCAAATCTGAGCGGGGATGGGAAGGTGGGAGCTGTCAAAGCAGAAATGGAACCCAAGCAGGCAGGCAATGTCAAGAGTGGTGGAGTTGTGACATCTGAAATGCTATTTGAGAAAGAAGGAGAGGCTGGCTGGGAGCTCCTGAGGCTCTCCCCAGTTTCTTGCTGTTGGGGTTTTTTTAACACAGGGAATATTTGGTCTGAGCTAAGCTAAGCGTTATCCCTACTCGCCATCCCCTCCCATCCTGTCAATACTGAGCTCACCAGGGCTGTGGGGCACCTTAGAACGCGTGGAACCCCGGCTCGGCTGATTTTACACCAATTTCTGCCTCCTCCCCGAGCCGTGGGCCGGTCAGGGCTGCCCCCGCCAGGCCCCGCACAGCCCAGCCCAGCCCAGCCCCGGCCCCGACCCGGCTTCCCCCCCGCCCGTCTCCCCGCCGCGGTCCCGCCGATGCCCGCAGGCGATACGTGGGGGCCCGTCCCGTCCCGCGGCCCTCCCGGGAGCTGCTGGGGGCCGGGGGAGCCCGAGGGAGGGGGCGGGACCCCGCGGCGGTGCCGCTGCGAGGAGGCGGCGGAGTCCCGGGGGGAACCCGCGGGCGGCGGGCGCGTTACGTAAGGGCGGGGGGGCCGCCATGGCGNCAAATCAGAGTGATCCCACTTCAGGTTTTTCAGGAACTGTTCTCCCTGAGTTCAAAGAAAGAAGGATGTAATAGAGAGAGCTGCACCAGCTCCTTCCTTCCTGCGTGTCCACCAGCTCTGGTCTACTACAGTATATCTGTATGTATACACATACACACACATCTCAAGCAAAGAGATACACACAACCGCTCCAACGCAGGAATACATTTCCCCATTACACATTTTCCACCTGGTTTGATTCAGTCTCTTTGTTTGTAGTGCCCCTCTCTCTGCCTGTGGAGCAATAATGGGAAGTCCTGGTCCCATTTTGCTTAAAGCTTGACTGGACAACTTGAAAGGGATTGGTCAAGAATGTTTTATAGCCTGATGAAATCAAATAAAGAGCTTATTGAAGGAATACATGCCCTGAGAAGTATGGAGTCCTCCTTGCACAAAAGCAAGCACAGCTTGCCAACTGAAAATGCCTTCCGCCTCCAGCCCCACAGCTAAACAGCTCAATAGATTTTCCAGTTCCACACTGCAGTGTTGAAAGCTGGACTCACACTGCATGCCAAGATCACCTCTACAGATGTGCATAATAATTCTAGGATTTCCCTTTTTCCTGAATCTGACACAATTCTGCTGAAAAGCAGGAAGGTGGTTTATAAATCCATCCTTATCTGAGAATGAGTGGCTGGAGATTTACAGTTCCCCACAGAGTACACATATACTGTGTTTAGGAGGAGATGCACATGTATTTTGAAGCCCTTAAAGGCAAAAAATGCGCAATTAAATAAAACTGCAACTGCTATTTGAGCTGGCTTCTTTGAGACAGAGCTAGAACACTATCCATGAAAATATAGGGATCGTTTTGTTATCAAAAGTGTATCTGTTTCATGGTTTGGGGTTGTTATTTCACACTGCTGTGCCATTTAATTCATGGGGGTCAGAGGTGCTGAAAACTCAGTAGCAGAAACAGCTGAATTGATTATATGACGTGCTTATTGAAACTGCACTAGTTCTGATCAACCCAACACATTTTAGGATTTGCATAAATACATCTCAGAAAATCCCTGTTCAGCAATGTTCTAGTGGCTATTTTTCTAAACACAAAAAACCCCAAGAAATCCTTCCCAAATTCATCCACGTGTTTGAAAGGTACTAACCTGTATGTATGTGGCAGGGATACTGATGTCCATGAGCAGTTTCCAGAAGGCTGTGACTGGACAAAGTGAACCATACAGACGTGTGTTTTGCAGATTTGTCCTTCCTTTCTATCACAATGCACACTTGTATTCTCTATTGGCCTCACAGGGAATGAGTTTCTGCATCATATGCCCAAAATGTCCATCCTGGCAGCTGCTTTACATCTCCAGATTGGTTCTCTTCAAGATGAAAGTTTAAAGCTTAGGAAGTGTCAAGGGAGGAAATCTTACCTCCCAGCTTCCCCAGACTGGTGCTGGGGTTTGAGGCAAGATTGTTGCTCTGCTCTGTGAAAAGGTAGGAGGAGTCAGTGGGCAGACTGTTATTCCCAATGAGAAACCAATGTCTTTGTGCTCTCGTTTCTGGCTTGAGAGTTAGTGATACTGCTTGTAATGTATTGTGGCTCTCATCCAACGCCCCTGGAAACCGCTGAAAAGGCTCCCATTGACCTCAGTAGTAGTTTGATCAGGCCTTCAACCCACAAAGATGCCATTGTTTAGTTTTGCTGCCATTGGGGTGTTTGGCATAGTGCTGCCTCCTGCCCTCAGATACTCATATTGACTAAGTCCTTGCAAGTAGTGATTTACACAGGCGAGGTATAATCTCTGATGACAGAAAGAGGTCACCTTTTCCTGAATGCAGGGGGACTTTGAGGCTGGATTCCCAGTGATCTATCATGCCTTTGCTCTGTTCTGTTAGCAAATATAAAATAACTATTTGAATGGGTTCTCCTAAAGACTTGAGTTTAAAACTATAGTGGTTCACTGTATTAGCGATTGTAGAATCAGAAAATGTCTTCTAGAAAATGCAGTTAAAGATTGCAGTGATTGGGAATTACATTTTAGGAAGTGGAAATCTGATTAATCTCCAAATATATTTCATTAAGTTTATTGAACCATCTCCTTAGCTCTGCAACAACAACATAAGAATACACAAGGGTGTGTGCTGTGCTGCATGAAGTACATGAGTAGTGGAAGGGACCTCAGGCTCCCAAGATTTGGATCATATTTGAATGTAGGCAATGTAGAGCCTATGGAATTCAAAGCAGATTAGTGATTGTTTGAAATAATCTATCACAAAACAATAAAGCCTGGATGGTTGCTAAGCTACTTTGTTGGTTTGTTGGCTTTGAGATGTGTAAGACTTCAAGAATTTAACTCACTGCTGTAAAGGCAAATAATTTAAAAATATTGCTATTCCCTGATAGCAGCAATTCTTTAAAAAAAAAAACAAAAACAAAGCCAACTATGAAAACTTAAGTATCTGAATTTGTGTGGTTCTGGTTTTGTTTTTTTCCACCTGGTTTGGAGGCNAAACAAAAACAAAGCCAACTATGAAAACTTAAGTATCTGAATTTGTGTGGTTCTGGTTTTGTTTTTTTCCACCTGGTTTGGAGGCAAAAAAAGTAGTTCACTTGATCCAAAGGCAGATCATGACCCGGCAGCTCATGATAGACAGCACATAAGCTTGAGTGAAAAGGATCTTAGGGTGTTGAGTGACTGTGGCTTTGTGTGCTAAGCTCAGCTAAATCAGTATGTGTCAGATATGCATAAACACTATTCAAATAGAGACTTGATGCCAGGTAGTGTCTTTCCAAGAAGGTGTCATGCACTGAGTAGAAGTTTACACCGTGCCACTTGGCATCCTGGGTTAACTGACGAATGAAGAATCCCTTTCCCAAATTTTACTACAGAACTGCACTAACACAGGCATACCACTGCTAGGCTCCAAGGTAGCAGAGAAACACGGGGCTATCTGTGTATGCTAAACATCTTTTCTCAGTGCTGCACAGCACAGACATTATCTAAAATTGGATTTAGAGTTTTGAGGATCATGCTTTAGGATTTATCTGCCTGTGATCCATATTATGTTTTTAAGCACTTGAGAGGATCTGTGCTTAATGTAACGGAGTACAGGGTGTCCCTAGTTTCATGAGTTATGAGGCTGCAGAGGTAAAAACAGTGTTGTGTGTGATGGGGCAAAATTGAAACATTCCATGGCTCCAAAAATAACTATCTGAAAAATCTGTGCTGCTGCTTACTTATCTATAGGCCTGGGGTATACATGGACTTACATCATCGTGCTAAAGGAAAACAGATGTCTCTTTGGCATATTTCTTCCCTTTTGTCTGGTCCTTGCTCCTGAGGGAAGAGAACGTGAAGTAAGCTACAGCCTCTCCTGCCCCTAAATTGGTTACTAATTAACCATGTGTGTTAGGAATAAAGTAATCTTGTGAGTCAGGAATTCTTTATCTAAATAATGATTAAGTGAACAGTGGTTATAAACTATGTCGATAACATGTTGCAATTTTTAATGAGTCCAAGGCACTCATTCCTAAGGTTGCAAGCATTACAATTGACATATATAAAAAGAGTCTCCTCTAACTCTGCAGTCCTGTGCAGAGACATTCACTTGGCTCTCAGGAGTAACACAGCTCTGTTAGCTGTAACCCTATTAATTAGTGTTTGGATGTTTCTTGAAAAACGTTTTGATTGGGATGTTTTGGAAAATGATCAGCTACCAGCTGTGAACATCAAAAGGATGAGTACAGAGGGGGGAAACAGTTTGCATGAGGGCAAGTTGACTCTTCGTAACACCTGGTTTCTTGAAAGTTTGCAGTTTTGCAACACTGTGAACGCCCAGTAATCTCAGGTGTTTAAATCCAGTGGAGCTGTAGAAAAATCCCACTAAACAATACAAAACCCCCTTTCACTGAACTGCTAGGTTCAGAAGATTCTGTGCATGTCGAAATCCATGTTCTGAAATGCTGCTTAGAGCTGCCTATTTTTTAATGGACACTGGCATTGTCTGCAAGCATTAAAACACTGTGAGTATGCATCAATTATGAAGTATGACCTGCAAGCATTAAAATACTGAATATTGCCTCAGTCACAAGGCTGAGGCCGCAGTGCTAGCAGACAATGGGAATAAGATTTTCACTTGTAAATGACCTAGGTTTGTGACAGGAAACACAGGTTGAGATGATTCTCATAACATTCTAAGTAGAATCCAAGGATTTGGGAAAAATGCAGGAGAGCCAGTTTTCAAAGAATCACTGTCAGATTTTGCTAAAGAGACAGGTTGGGTGGTAGTGGTATGGGGATTTTTAATCCATGCCATTAGAAATTCCGTAAGACTCGACGTGGCCAAGATAAGATGAAGCCACTTAAGAGACTCTTGAAAAATTTACCTATCATGATGAAGTCAGTTATTATGAATGTTAAGTATTGTTGTTAAATGTTATTCTTTCCCCTAACTATGAGTCTCACAAGCCTCAGACCAGTCAGGACAAAGGGAAACTGTCCACTGCTGCTCCTTTGTTTTATGATTTGGATGATGTCCTCAAAAGGCTTCTGTGTCCATAAACTTCCACGTCTTGCAAAGCATATGGACTCACCCGCACTGCCTGCTCAACAGCCTTGTACCCAGGGGTGCACTTCCCCCTCAGTATGCTGGAGCATGTGCTACCAGGCATGGTTATGGACCACAACTGTGCCAGGGAGCATGCTAACACTTCAACAGTATGGATGACTGCAAAGCACTGCATGAGGCTGGTGCATGGCCATATACCTTACGAACAGAGCCGTAGGGTTTCTGGTATTAGCAGTTCACCTCCATGCCTCCTGCACTGGGGAACAA
>VYZS01047696.1:0-12890 GCA_013400695.1 Neodrepanis coruscans
GGAACAGGTTGCCCAGGGAATTTTCAGATGGCCTATCCCTGGAGGAAAGCCAGCATGGACGGAGCTCTGAGCAACAAGCTCTAGTGAAAGGTGTCCCTGTACCTGGCAAGTTGGTTAGAACTAGATAATCTCTAAGGTCCTTTCCAACCCAAACCATTCTACAAGTCTGCTTTATCATAATTTCCCAGCACTGTAAAATATTGGAAGGAGGCTGCCCTACAGTCTGCAATTCTAATACCGCAGTAATTTCACTACTGAATTCCCAACCAGATAATTACACCTTTTTCCCTTGCCTTCTCCAAAAAAATTAGTATTTCAATCACATAAAACATTTCTCCTTATGACAGCAAGACTGTTACTTGAGAACTTCTTGTATTTTCACATCATTCTCCTTTCACTCCTTTTCCTTCTTTACCATGTGCGCTTAGGATTCTCTCCATTACAGTGTTACAAAAGCACAAGCAACCTAAAAGTAACAAACTAACCAACTAAAAAATTCCTGAGGAGACCTGTGAAGACAATAATGTCCAGTGTTGTCATCATGAAGATGCAATCACTTTTTGCTTTCTCCATCTTTCCAAACTCACTCTCCTGTCACCAATCAAAAGCCCTGCCCTAACTCGGCTATCACTGGAGCTACCGATCGCACTCCTCCTCACAGCAACAAAAAGCCAAGTCCTTTATCCTTGCCAGACCTTACAGAAGACCTCACAAATAAATAAGCAGCAGAGAAAGCAAAGCTCAAGAAGAAAGGTGTTAACAAAGGACATAACCGTCAAAGAGTTGTGCCACAGACAAATCTACAAATTAGCATCGTATCCAAAGAGACTGTGGAGACAGCCCTAAAGCCTTAATGCCTGTTCTTTATCAGGCAAAACCAGATCTAGGTCTTCGACATTTTAAGGAAGTAAAATTATTGCTGATTTGGGTTATCAAACCAACAAGCCAGAAAGAGTGAACCAGCCAGTATTTAACTGACCTTTTCAGCATCTACTAAGGGAGAGAATGGCTTCACAGAATCCAACTATTTCTACTTAACACCTGAATTATGGGACTGTGGTAGACAAATATTCTCTATCTTAAGAGACATTTAGACTCTTCCCAATAAATAAAAGGAAAAAAGAACCTACAAATCGGTACATTACAGGCAAGCTTTAACTCAGATTCTCTGTCAAATATGAAGTATGTGAGAAGAGTCCCTGAATTCTGACAATCTAAAAAAAGAATCATTTGAGTTTTAGTTTCCTGCATATTTTCCTTTGCAGTGTATTAAAAACAAACCAAACAAAAATAAACCAAAAATTTAGAAGACATTTCATGGAATTTCTTCTTCACTAGAAAGATAAAGAAAAGCAGCTGAGCAATTTTTTAAATCCACATTTAAAGATTAAATATTTATGGAAGAATGGTAATTTTGCTCCTATGATACCACAGTCAGAGTTCATGTGACTAAGCAATAAATGCCTTCCAGAAATACACGCTCTTTTAAACAAAATATTGGAGCAGCTCTATGTAAATGATCTAAATATATTAAAATCTTTAAATGTCAGTCACAACATGAAATATTTGTCAAAACTCTATTCTAACTCCTCAAGCTTGAGGATTCAGATGATTTAATTTTCAATGCTTCCTACTTTTGAGATGTACTTTAACTTTACAATTTCGGCAAGTTTCTTGCTAGCCTCAACCTCTCTTTTTCAGACCTTATTTTCTTTCTATAAATTATATGTGATACTCATGAGCTAAAAATATCTTGCTCATTGGGCTTAAAGGAGCAGAAATGGACAGCACAGTAGAAAAATGTAAAGGAAAAATACTGGAAGCACTCTTTTTATGAGGTTCTTGGAATTGTATGCAGACTAATCTGGGTTTTGTTGGGCTACACGTCCAACCCCTACTGTCACTAGACTTCTTATACTTTCTTCTGGCTCCAAATCTTACTAAGTTCATGACCTTTTCAACAAACAAATATAGGTTTTACTAGTATTGGCATAAAACAACCCTGTTGAAAAGTTAAAATGTATTAGAGAAAGGCTCTTGCTATGAACAGCTGAAGAACCATGCTTAGTTTCTTGGAAAATAATTTATTCCCGAGTCTTGGAGTGCATCTGTAGGGACTCTCTGGGTCTTCTCCAAGTCCTAGTGCTCAGGAGAATATGAGAGCTCTAAGACTTCTAAAAGCTTCCCACGACTGTGCAGGTCAAACACACACACTGATGCCAATGGAGACTATGACTCCTGAAGAACCCTGAACTTGATGGACAGAGAAGAAAAATTGTAACACTGCTCAAGAATCAAGCTATGTGTACATTTTTAATTTTTTTTTTCCATGGAACAGATTTATAAGCTAGGGTTTTTTCCACAAATGATGCAACATTATTCAAATCACCTATTAAATTTTATGAGTGCAACCTCTACCTCAAATCACTGAAGATTTTCCAAAGTGGCTTTATTACTAAATACCACACTTAGAATTGAATTAAATGTGACTCCTGGACATTAACCAACTTTTGGCTGACTTCTGCTTTCGAGCTTCTACTCTCAGAACAAGCTGTGTCGCTCAGTTTTAAACCAGACTATGCAACAATTCATCCTGGACAGTCATTAAAAAGTGGTTTTAGCTGAAGGTTTACATATTTTACCAATCAAAAGCAATGCTGCTTCTTTCATTCTAGTGAAGAAGTAAATACATAAGTAAATATTGTCTGCTTGTGTCTTATTCATGCAGCATCTTACATTCTGAGATGATTTTGAAATAACAACTGAAATTTCACTGATCATTTGACAAAATATTCAAGTTATAAAATTCATATTTTCCTTATGTTTTGTCATAATCCAAGCAATAAATATATCTTTCTAAAAGAAATGTGAAGCATAACCTCTAAAATTTTAATCTTTAATCATTCTTTTCATGAAGCAGCATATGGAGTAATTACTCAAAAGAGATGGCAAAATATGAACTGAAAATTCATTCATGTTTAAGATACACAAGTATAAAAAAAAACAAACTAAAAAAAACCTGAATATCCAAAAGAACACTCTATCTTATTTTTAGCTTCTGATTCTAAGACCTGGTTGTACAATACCTGGATTTGCCATTATGCACTCTTAATTTCCAAGACTAAAATGCTGTCTTATCATTTTCAGCAAAAGTTACCCCATTAAGTCCACTTTCCTTTTTTTAGTGGAGGAAAAAACAAAAACTTACCTAGTTTGGCTTAACAAGCACCTAGTCAACAAACTTTCTGTAGCCAATATGAATTTCTGGAGCACATCTCATCAAAAAATAATAACCTCTGAGGGTTCCTTCAACCACTTCTCTCAATCCACTGCTATCATCTCATCTGGCTTTACGTCAACTTGTTCTCATCCAAATCCTGTATCTTCATTAGACACTGAAAAAGTCACTCTCCAATGAAGAGACATGCACCTGGATGCCATCACTGTTCAAGACTAGTATACAACATACTCAACAGAGTCTTAAAATTCAAATATTTCAAGCCTGTATTTAAAAAAAACCCAAATTTCTAACTTTTCTTATCAAACTGAGGATAAAATCCCATCCTTTTGAAAGAATCTGAATGACCAGAAACAAGCACTAAAACACTTGACTGCATCTTACTGAGGGCACATCTGAATGCCTACTAACTGGTGCCAGCTGCAATTTTAGTCTTCACTACAAATCCTTCTCGTATTTGACATTTCAAAACATGTCCAAGACAATCATCAGCATTAAGCTGCATATTACTCTTTTAAACTTCTTTTTCATATATATTTGATTTCTCAAATTCAAAACAAAGAACAAGTACTACAGAATTCTAGAGATCATAAGTTAGCAAAAAACTCTGAGAAAGACTAGTAATGGCACTATATTTGCTAACTTATCAGATAGGATTTCTATAATAAAAATGTATCGGTACCATGTATTAAATGAGAGACAGGAGTAAGTCAAGACCTATCCACTTAATAAAATGCAAGTGCGAAAAAAACTGCCCTGAATTAGACTTCCAACATAGCTGTACTTGAATGTATCTGCTGAAAAAGCCCACATTTGGTTTTAATATTACCAGTATTAGAGAATACATTGATCATCCATCATAAGTAGTTCTAATCAATACAACACACAACACTGGAGTTTAAATTGTTCCAGAATCTGCCCCTATCTACCATCAGACAGCTAAGACTATCTATTTTAAAGTTACTTAGTAAGCAGTTTTCACAATGTTTATCACACTCCTGCACTGTGTTTAGTTTATTTCTTTTTCCTCAGAGCAGTAGTTATTCCCAAAACAAACTGTGTCCTTTCTCTGTAGCATCACTGTTTGTCATTCCATATTATGAAATCTTATTCTAATGTAACTTTTCTGTATCTAAACAAGAAATATAAAAATCATCTTGTGGGGGGGGAAATTACAACCCCCACTCTAAAGAAATTATTATCTGTTTCAAACCACAATTATGTATCCTTTCTTGCTGTCATGTATCTAATAATGTTTCCAGCAAAGCTTAAAGCCCCTCAGGTTAGTCATTTCAATGAAGCAGCATGGGGCAGTGAGAGGATGAAATGACCAAGTCATTAAAGAGAGATCATCTGATGAAAACCCTCAGATTAACAGTTATGAGTGAGCTTTACTGTAACTAAAACAAATACACCTTCATCACCAGACCTGATCTGAGCCCTCAATTAACAAACATCACTCACACAGAAAGGAAGAGTTCATCCAGAGATGCTTTCATTGCCTGGACAACAAATTCAAGACCAGGTCATGCTGAAGAGTGTAACTGATTAGCATTGCACTTGGATAAAAATTCCAACTGCTTGGTTCTTTGGGAACTACAAAGGAGGGAATACATTTTCTCCATAAAGGCAATTACAAATTCCAGGAATTTGAATTAGTTCAGTCGTTTCCCAAAGCACTGCTTTTGAAAAGAAAGCAAAGGTTTGGCACAAGCAACCTTCCTATAAGAGAAAATGTCTTGATAGTATATCACTGCAGAACTAAAGAGTACACCATTTATAAGAATGCTTTGAAACAGGACTAATTTTTTGAATTGTTTTAAACCCAAAGGTATTATCCCCAATTTTGCTTCTTTCATTAAGACCAAATTCAAAGAAATGTATGTACCTTCAATTTTAATTCCTTTCTTGCATTCTTACTTATACACACAGAATTAACAAGGTTGGAAAAGACCATAGAGATCATCAAGTCCAACCTATAACCTAACACCATCTAACCTAAGATCAACCTAACTTACCCAACACCATCCCATCATCTAAACCACATCACTGAGTACACCATCCAACCTTTCCTTAAACACATCCAGGGACGGCAACTCCACCACCTCCCTGGGCAGCCCATTCCAATGGGAAATCACTCGCTCTGTGAAAAAGCTTTTCCTAATATCCAGTCTAAACATCCCCCGACGCAGCCTAAGACTGTGTCCCCTTACTCTGTCATTGGTAGCCTGAGAGAAGAGACCGACCCCCGCCTGACTACAACCTCCCCTCAGGTAGTTGTAGAGAGCAATAAGGTCTCCCCTGAGCCTCCTCTTCTCCAGGCTAAATAACCCCAGCTCCCTCAGTCGTTCCCCACAGGGCTTGTGCTCCAGCCCCTTCACCATCCTCATTGCCCTTCTCTGAACACATTCCAGCAACTCAACATCTTTCTTAAACTGAGGGGCCCAGAACTGGACACAGTACTCAAGGTGCAGCCTAACCAATGCCAAGTATAGGGGAAGAATAACTTCCCTAGTCCTACTGGCGACTACTTCAAAGCCAGTTCTCCAGCAGAGATCCAACTGTTGGCTTAAAACAACAACAAAAAAATTTCCAATGCTTTTATCTTCGCTACTGTCTGCAAGGATTTCCTCCAAACCCCCAACTAAGGACTTTATGCATGTTCAAATCTTACATCCCATCCTGCATTCATTACTTCACCCCATTAACATTCCATGCAGAGAGCCCTTTGGTAGTTTTACAAGGCAAAACCACAGAACGTCAGGTTAATAAAGCCCTGCCAAGAGCATTTCTCTCAGTAAAACTGTTCATCGGGAGTCTGTTTACATGGATTTGCAATGAATTATTAGCATTATAGAACTGGAGGAGAATTAGAAAGGTTGGTAATAAAAATACAAAATTTATCTCTATACCTATAAATGATACTGAGCATTTTCTTCATCACTGCTATTATTTAATTTAATAAACAATGATACAATGAAATTTCAAACATACTTAATATACTCCACTATTTTGTCTGAGGACTTTTTCGGGTTTTTTACTTGGTTATAAGAGAAAGACTTTATAGATTGTAGGACATGTGGACCGATGTTTTGTCATGTGTTCCAACATAAAATTATTATTGCATTGGTACCTGTAATTTGTTTGATAATGTGGATGATTCAAGTCTATATATATTCTTATACTCCGCATATATAAAGTAATACTTAAAAAAAACTAGTCTGGATATGTTTTCCTGGGATCTGCCTCATCAATATTTAACATAATGAATTAAAGAAAGGTCAGCCTGGATGGGGCTTTGATCTAGTAGAAGGTGAGGTTCGAACTTGATGATCTTAAATGTCCCTTCCTACCCAAACCATTCATGATATTACAAAGTAGTAGCTGTGAAACTTATATGTGAATAATATTACGTTGAGAACAGCATTATTACTAATGCACAGACCAATATTAGTGTATTCACCAAACATATACCCACAATAACACACAAGCTCAACATCACATCATCTGACCTGCTCTGCCTCTATCTTGCTGATCTAGAGGCACCCTAAGGTGTCTACAGGGCTTTAATTGAAGTCCTGTTCATCAAAAGTTTCCTCCTATCTTGCAAAGAAACAGGAGTTCTTTACATCTTTCAACAGGGCCATAACAATGTTTATATTCATTTTAGATTAAAAAAATATTACAAAAGAACATAGATTTATATGTACAAAATAAATTTAACTCTTCTAGTAGAAATAAAGCTTGCAAAAAGGGAGAAATTAGATGCTACCTTTACTTAGCTTTAAGAAAGGATGAAAAAAAATCAGAAAATTAGGTGTTAAATAAAACCTATAATGGAAAAGAATACTAAAGAAATAAAGTGATATGCTTTAGAGAAGATTTGCACAACACACAGCTGTTTACTTTTAAATCTTTTCACTGGCTGCTACTGAAACAAGATTATAGGAATACAAGATTTTACTGAGACATGATGAAGGGATTTTTAAGCCAAATAACAGTTAATGCAATAGAAGATATAACATCTCAGCAAACCTTCTTTATATCTCTAAGTTATCATCATGACAATAAAACTATTGCTATAAAGACGTATATAAAAATGCTGATTTGAGTTGGTTAAGTTAGATGACTTACATCTTAACAAATTTAATAAAGAACAGAATGGAAAACCATCTTGAATATAAAATTGCCATAGGAAATTTTAATTCAATGTCTATTTTTAATAATAGAAAATATTTACTACATTTACATATTCATTGTGGTGGTTTTACCACAAATTTAGCGATTTTGGACAAGAGATTTCGAGAGAAGTCACAAACACACCCCAAAATGAAGAAAACACACAAGTATCACAGTTTATTTCGCGCACACACAAAAACCCGACAAATAAAGTGCAAACAGACAAACAAATTAAGTTTCCCAGGGCCCATTTTTGGGATGAGGACGCTCTGGAGATAGTGCTTGTCTCTCTCTGGGCCCCCGGAGAGACGCTGGGGTAATTAGAAGAAGCACGTGGCCGGTCTGAGGACCCCCTTAGCTCAGTGCGAGCTTCTGCCCGGCTTTGACTGAAGGAGAAAAACTCAGGAAAAATTAGAAACCGCGCACGCACGCCCCTCTCTCCCCTTTCCCGATAGCCCAGGGAGGGGTTTAGTGCTGATGGAGGAAGAGATGCAGTCTTTGGACCCCGGCAATAGTTGCCGATGATTGCCAGACCACTCACCCCCGGGGAAAAAGAAAAAAAACCCACAACGGGGAAAAAAAAAAACCAGAAGGGAAGAAACAACCCTCCTCCCCGAAGAAGGGAATCCGCCTCCCAGAAATTCACGAGGAGGAGTGCAATTCTGAGAGAAAGGAAATCCACCCCACCCCTCCAAAAAGAGAAAGAAAAAAAAAAAGNTGGCTGCTCTGCCGCTGCAGCCATGCTGGGCTCCCGCACCCCCGCACTCGCGGCTGCCAGCACGCCCACCCCTACCCATGTGGGCGCCGCGCCGGCCGCTCCCGCCGCCGGGCTTCCCCCAGCGCCCCCCCCCGGTGCCACACCCAAGAGAAGAGACGCGGCCCGAGAGCAGCCGCTGGGGCTGAAGGGCATGGAGGAACTGGCGGCGGGGGGCCCCCGGGCCGAGCGGGCAGGGGGGGAAAAGGGTCACTCCCCCCCCCCACCTCGCCTGGCCAGCGGCCCGCGCAGCAGCATCAGAGACCGTTTTTACTTTCGGTATTAACCCTACGACATTCATATACATCACCTTATTGTGGTTTTAAGGATAAAACCTCCTATTTAGAATCATTTCCAAATAAGAGATTTTCTACGTTTCCAAAGGCTGTTTAATTTTATGAAAAGAACAATTCTAATGTTGAACTAGATGGCTTCATATTTTACTATTTCTCACAAACATAAGTACAGTTAAGCTGGTTCAAGTAAGAACTATTTACCTAAGTGCTTCCAAATTTGATTCTGTTGCAAATCCTACCAGCAGCATTGATCAAATATCCCAAATTAAAAAAATCTTATTTACATGTGACACTAGACGTATCTGTAATAATTTGATAACTCTACTTAGTAGTAATATATTGCTAAGCTACTAATTTTAATTTCGTTCTTAAAAGAGGAAAAAAAAATACTTAAATCAGAACTAAATAAGAAAGGCTACTTTCACAGGGACATGACCGATTCAGCAGGAACATAGCATAAGGACCACTTCCAGTAGGCAGCCAACTGCACTAAGAAATCACTACCAAATACTTTCAAGATCTGCAATACAACTTGTTCAACCTCCAGTGAAAGGCCACCTCTTTCAGGCAATTGCCTGTTGTTGGTCCCTTGGGTGGTCCAAGACCTGGGTGGTCTAGTGATTTCAGCTGGGACAGCTTATTTCAGTTTTTACTGTATTTAACTGTGTCACATCACATTTTGTTCTTCTGGAGAAAGAATTCAAACTTCACTAAAACAAGAAAGAGTCTCTTATTTAAATCTTGCTTCCTGAACATTAATATGAGTCTTATGGGAAAACCATATAACAAATCCAAAACAAACAAACAAAGATCTTTTTACACTACATCATTCCAAAACGAGATGAAGGACCCTAAGGACCCAAAAGAACCCTGAATGCTTAAGACATCTGCACAGTAGTTTGAAATCTTTAAATGTTGAGGCTACTATTCTTGTCATCACACCACAATTTTTAGCACATACACCTGACAGAACTGTGGTGAGAATCACTTTTTTCTTATTAGTGTGGGATATAAGGAGGAAGAGAGCGAGTCAGTGCAGGTGAGATTGATATTTCCACAGTTAGCTACATCTGGCACCTTGCTGAGCTCTGCTTTGATTTTCACTGTGCACTTGACACGCAATCTGTTGTGGTGTGAACTTGTTTAAACAATGATGCATATCTTTTAAAATTGATTAAACATATCTGCTATCCAGAAAAACCACAGCAACAACACAATAGCACCAAGTACCAACCCCTAGCATTTAACTCAGTAAAAGAGAATGGCAGCACTGCAGCTGGGTGCAGTTCACCACACTATTGCTTTTCAGAACTTCAACAGAGAATTATTGTCCAACTGCTTTTGCTGGGCCATACTGCAAGTTCAGGTTTATCCTTCATTTTTCCCATCACACCACTGTTACATTTTCTTCCATCTCTGTGTTCTTATTCATTACTTATATGTGACATGAAGAACTAAAGAGAATTAAATTATCTTCATTATCAAACTGCATAAAACTTTGCAGTGGACAGCTCAACTGTTCCCCACAGCAATTCATTACAAAGTCTAAGCAGATTAAAATTTAAAGAATATTCCAGTAACATTAATTTTGTGGAAATAATGAACAATAGTAACCTAAACAAACCAAAAATAACTGAAAGATGTTCCTTATAAAAGAAAAAATCACAAATAATTTTGATCAAATCAGAAAAATTAACTTGAATGGTAAGGGAGGAAGAAGCAGCATTGTTTTCTACAATCAAAAATATGTTCTGAATTTTCAAATGTACTTCCTCATCCTTTTATAAACAGAGAGGATTATATCAAAAAGAGTCTCCTCACAATGCAAAAAAATTATTAACTAAGGTTAAAAAGTTCTGAAAGATTCAAGAAACACACCAGCAAATGCTTGAACTATTATCATTATCTCCCAAGCTGCCTTTATGAGGATTTAGCAATAATGCTGCTAAACAAGTTTGAAGTTTTTTATCAGTTTCTAATTAAGAGTCAATTTAACAACACACACTGTAAAAATCTACTTCATGCCTTTTATTCATACTTATCTTATTAATAATGTGTTAAATGTTACACCTTGCCTCAATTCATTACATACTCAGGGAAGAGGAGTTGTTATTGGTAAATAGATGATTCTTGAGGGCAGTATTGCACTGGGGATTTAAAAATAACCCCTGTCCCATCTTCCAATTAATGCAATCCTCCTTTTAGAGGAAAAAAGCCTGAGTTCATACATATAAAATTTATCCAATATACTTGCTTCATCAGAACTATTTATTTTTTTNTTAAACTAATTCCTCCTCATCAACATTAATACTGATAAATTATGCAGCACCCAGAAGCTACCACAACATCAGCTGGGCAAAGATATTGAGCAAATCCAGGACAGATAAAAATTTAGGAGATTCTGTCTTTCCTCTTCCCAAGATTGGACAGCATCTGGCATTTGAGTGGGAAAAACAGCCTAGAAAAATGCCTGTATTTGTTTCATTTAATTGTGTTTTAATAGCTTGAGCAGGCAAAAGCAATCTGTATTCTGAAAAATGAAGAATCTTTAAGTAGACAAAAATCCTTTCTTGACCCAAGGACAAGCTCTAAATAACTCCTGTGAAATCTCAGTGTGAGATAGAAGCAACATTTGAAATAGCAAGGAAAAAATAACTTTACATTTACCTATGTCTTAAGCAATAAACTCATTTAAAAGCATTCAGTTGTAGAATTCTACTGTGTTATTGACTTTCGTATGGAAAACGTATGAACAGCATATGTAAAACTGCTCAGATCATTTTGCTGTTAAACAAACAAACACATGCCTAGAGGGGACAGAAAAAAGTAACTGGTCTCCTGATGATGAATAGCATTAACTTGCTCTGGCTTGCCAAGTCAGTAAGTGGTGCGAATTTAATGGCAATTAGCCCAGATCAAAGTTGAAGCACCATGAACAAAGTAGGTAAAACTGACAATATGAAAGAAGAGAAGCATATCCTGAGTGACTGAAAGAAATTACTTAGATTTATTTATAATATTTGGAGCTATTAATGAAAAAGGACAGATCCTCACAAAATGTGTTTTTTTAAAACAGTACTGCTGATGAAGCAGATTTCTAGCAGATTGTTTTCATGGGTAAATGGACAAAAATGTTCTAGAGAAGTAACTATTCTGTAATAGTTCCCACTGTAGACACACTGCTCAGAATGGTATTTTCTCAAGAAATTAAACTCTAAGTCTAGCATCCCCCTCCCCTCGCAAAGAATTTATCAGCCATTCAAAGCAACAGAAAAAGTTCACAGGTATCAGAAAAAGGCAGAAGAGGGGAGAGCTCATGTTTTACATGCAGTAGGCTTTATGATTTATTGGAAATAGGGAAAATACTCCTCTCATTAAACCTACATCTCTTAATTAAAACTGACATTTAAAAAAGCTATTTTTAATTTGTTTTTTGGTTTTTTTGCTTAAGGAGACTTCCATTCCTGTGTAATATTAGCAGGAATTAAATTCCTACTTCAAATATTAAATGTTTACAAAGTCTACAGCATGCTTACCGATACTTAATATTTAATTACTACCACTATAAAATTCCAGGCTTCATGTAATACCTTCCAAATAAGAGTCTGGAAATATTCTTATGGTGATTCCCATAGCATTTTGCACTGATGGCAACACATATTTTTCAGATGAAATTATACACAGAGAAGTTAAATAATTAGCCAGAACCAGTAAGTTAATAAAAGAAATTGGAATTAACAGAAGATCGCTTCTTTCTATTGCAATCACTAGACCATTCTTTTAATATAAGTAAAACAACAAAGACCTAAATCAAGTTGCATTCCATTTGAATGAAATGTATTAAAGCTAGGCACAGAGAAATGGTCCACTATTACAAACATCAATATATTTTTGACCTTAAGCTGAAAGGTAAAGACCCAGCAGTGCTTCAGAAATTAATCAGTGAGGTTTATGAGAGATTTCCTTGAGCAAGGACTAAGTTTCTCAGATGATCAAAAATAACTGGTGTTACACTCTGCCCTAACCAGAGCTAGATTCACACTTTCCATTACTTATTTACATCGCTCTTACAACTATTTAAACAGATCCATGAGAGTAAGTGTGCTTTTACTCTTTTACTAATATTTGTTTAATTAAGTTAATTAATTACAGGTTAACTGAAATGTTGTACAAAAGACCTCACACAGTTTTCAAAGTGTAGGCTGAATCTAATCCTTTTTTTTTTTCTCTCTTAACTAGCAATAAGGATGAAGTCAATAAATTGTCAATTAATAACATACTTTCTTTGATGACTTTTCAGTAATTTACTTTCATACCACTTCATAAATTTCTTAGGAAAACTTCTGGGATCACTGATACAGTACCTCTGCCATGGGAAAATTTAGTTTAAATCTGTTCTACTGCCAATAAACCAATAAGACTA
>VYZS01047721.1:0-17369 GCA_013400695.1 Neodrepanis coruscans
CACACCACCTGTGCCACTGAAAAAAATGCCGAGCTGCGCCAAGCCAAGCAAGGATGTTATTCCAATGGCCGATGAATTCTGAAAGAGAAGGTAGCCTCCAGGATCGCCGTTTTATAGAGAGCCAATCTCGTGCGATCTCAGAGTCCCTCCGGGGCGCAGGTCGCCTCCATATTGGGTGACCAGCACCCGGCAACCAACCCCTGTGAGACCTCGCCACGCGGCAAAATGGGGCGCTTCCACGCTGCCACGTGGCCAGAGCCCGAAGGGCCACAGGGGCTATAGGGCCACCCGTGGGCACTGCAGGGCATCCTGGGGGTCCCGGTACTGGCATCGGGCTGCTCCCACCCTGTGCTAGCTATAGCCAGTCACAGCGGGGAGGTTCCCCTGCTGTGAAGGGCCACTGACACTTGCTGGCATTGCACCTCATGTGCACAGCAAACCCACTGCGCATGCGTGCGGCACCGGGAACAACCAAGCCGAGCCTGCTGGCATTCGGCGGTGATCCCCCACCGTGCTCGCCGTGCTGCACCAGCAGGGAGGCCGCGCCTGCGGCAGCCACCAGCTCAGAGCCGCCAGCCGCAAGCCAAGCCAACCCACTGCACCGCAAGCCAGGCCGGTCCCGTCCCACGTGGCGGTACTCGCTGCCGCTGTGAACCGGGGACAGACTGTGGCCACGGTGTCGTGCCGCCTTCCGTGACAGCGGGGCTGTGCCCACAGGGCAGACTGATAGGGGGAAGAGGCGATGGTCGCTCCCTGCCAGCCCGCAAGGTGGAACAAGGGGGCATCCCCAGCAGGGAGATGGCCCTGGGCCGCCGCCACTGCCATTGCTAAGCTAGCCCCTCCATCCCACTCCACAAACACACAAAAGGTGAGGCCCAAAACACCCCTGCTCCTCCTTCTCTCCCAAAGGCCCTAAAAACTCTCAAAAATGCCAAAGCCCCCGCCCCGTCCCCCAGCAGAGAGGAAAAAAATGGGAAAACAGGGAAAACAGGTTTTAGCTTCAGGAACTTTTGTTTCATCCTATAACAGACACA
The DNA here is from genome assembly GCA_013400695.1 of Neodrepanis coruscans. Taxonomy (NCBI): domain Eukaryota; kingdom Metazoa; phylum Chordata; class Aves; order Passeriformes; family Philepittidae; genus Neodrepanis; species Neodrepanis coruscans. The sequence goes on from VYZS01047721.1 coordinate 1,035, forward strand.
CGCGGCGCCACCATGGAAGAAATGTGCACGGCCGTGCTGCTGTCTCCGCAGCCATTCCACAGCAGAAATGGACACTGCGTGCAGCAGCGCCACATCCGTCACTGCTGCTGCCGCCACCGCTTCTTGCACCATGGTCCCATGGGCTGCACCTGCTGCCAAATTAACCCTTGCCACTGCTGCCACTGACTGCTGCACTGTGACCCCAGCTCTCCACCACCACTGGGGCTGCCATGAGCTACTGCCTCCACTGTCCTCCACCAGCTAGCACCCACCAGGACCAGGGGCAGGGCCACCACTCAGTGCCACTGAATCCACCCTGGGAGAGAAAAAAATGGGAAAGAATTACAAAAACAGGTTATCAGAACTCCCCTCCCTGGGTGCTTAAACCATGACATGAGGTTAATGTATGTTCCTGATTGCTTCCACATCTGAGACTCTTTTTGATTTTGATTGGAAGCCTGTATCTTTACTGGNAATCTCGTGCGATCTCAGAGTCCCTCCGGGGCGCAGGTCGCCTCCATATTGGGTGACCAGCACCCGGCAACCAACCCCTGTGAGACCTCGCCACGCGGCAAAATGGGGCGCTTCCACGCTGCCACGTGGCCAGAGCCCGAAGGGCCACAGGGGCTATAGGGCCACCCGTGGGCACTGCAGGGCATCCTGGGGGTCCCGGTACTGGCATCGGGCTGCTCCCACCCTGTGCTAGCTATAGCCAGTCACAGCGGGGAGGTTCCCCTGCTGTGAAGGGCCACTGACACTTGCTGGCATTGCACCTCATGTGCACAGCAAACCCACTGCGCATGCGTGCGGCACCGGGAACAACCAAGCCGAGCCTGCTGGCATTCGGCGGTGATCCCCCACCGTGCTCGCCGTGCTGCACCAGCAGGGAGGCCGCGCCTGCGGCAGCCACCAGCTCAGAGCCGCCAGCCGCAAGCCAAGCCAACCCACTGCACCGCAAGCCAGGCCGGTCCCGTCCCACGTGGCGGTACTCGCTGCCGCTGTGAACCGGGGACAGACTGTGGCCACGGTGTCGTGCCGCCTTCCGTGACAGCGGGGCTGTGCCCACAGGGCAGACTGATAGGGGGAAGAGGCGATGGTCGCTCCCTGCCAGCCCGCAAGGTGGAACAAGGGGGCATCCCCAGCAGGGAGATGGCCCTGGGCCGCCGCCACTGCCATTGCTAAGCTAGCCCCTCCATCCCACTCCACAAACACACAAAAGGTGAGGCCCAAAACACCCCTGCTCCTCCTTCTCTCCCAAAGGCCCTAAAAACTCTCAAAAATGCCAAAGCCCCCGCCCCGTCCCCCAGCAGAGAGGAAAAAAATGGGAAAACAGGGAAAACAGGTTTTAGCTTCAGGAACTTTTGTTTCATCCTATAACAGACACACGCGGCGCCACCATGGAAGAAATGTGCACGGCCGTGCTGCTGTCTCCGCAGCCATTCCACAGCAGAAATGGACACTGCGTGCAGCAGCGCCACATCCGTCACTGCTGCTGCCGCCACCGCTTCTTGCACCATGGTCCCATGGGCTGCACCTGCTGCCAAATTAACCCTTGCCACTGCTGCCACTGACTGCTGCACTGTGACCCCAGCTCTCCACCACCACTGGGGCTGCCATGAGCTACTGCCTCCACTGTCCTCCACCAGCTAGCACCCACCAGGACCAGGGGCAGGGCCACCACTCAGTGCCACTGAATCCACCCTGGGAGAGAAAAAAATGGGAAAGAATTACAAAAACAGGTTATCAGAACTCCCCTCCCTGGGTGCTTAAACCATGACATGAGGTTAATGTATGTTCCTGATTGCTTCCACATCTGAGACTCTTTTTGATTTTGATTGGAAGCCTGTATCTTTACTGGAATTTAGAGTTTGATTCCCTCTGGAAGAAAATAGGAAATGGAGAAGGAAATATGTATTCCTTTCTCTTTGGTGAGATGGATAAATTATGTGCCATTGATTAATTCAGGATGTTACCAATATTCTGAATGGACATAATGAATGTACTTTCTTTAAAAAGGTGAAAAAATATCTCCAAATCCTGTATTTATATGTTTTGATGCATATTTCTAAGTGCCATAAGGTTAGAAAACCATAAATAATCTTATACACTGTATTTCTATCTTTTCTATTGAAAAGAAGGAACTAGTATTTCCAGTATTAAAGAAAAATCATCTTCTATACTTAGCCTCTGAATGTTCTGAATACATGTCCTGGTTTGGTCCCCTTAAATGTATTTTTAATTAGTTCCCTTAAATTTTTCACACCTGAAACTTTTAAAGTAAAAATGCATTGAAATATATATTTTGTGTCTTCTATATAGGTCAGCTGTGTTAGTGTCTAGGCTGATATCCCTCACTCCTGCCTTGAAAACTAATGTAATGGGATAGAATTCGTGGTTTCTTTTCTGACAGATTTCAGTATTGCTCACATGTTGCCTACTTACAGAGGGGGTCACAGATAAGGAAGGAGCTTTCTGTGGAGAATCAAAGCTGAGAGGTATCACCTGATTTCACCTGGATTCTGTGAGTCTTCACCTCAACTCCCTGATATCAAGCAGTGATCTCTGTGTTGGATACCTGGTTTCAGATGGTTTAGAGATAAAATGAGAGACAGTTGTTTTGTCTAGTGCCTTCCCTGATTTCAGGTATTGAATGGCTCATTATCTTCCTGGGATTATAAATATTCTGGGGACCAATTCTTTGTTCACATTATGCAAGTGAAGAGGGTAATGTGTTTCATCCCAGATGATTATTCTTGATTCTTTCTGAAATTAAAGTGTCTGACATTTGATGCAACACTTTTTCTCCTGTGATTCAGGCACCAAAAGAAATGTATTCATAGAGAGGCTGTGACCTCCCTGTTACTCTCAACGTGAAAACCACACATCCAAGAAAAGCCTATTTCTTTCCAGTCTGTATTGAATCTCTGAGCATAGGTACTGCTAAGGTTAGACTCCTGAGGTCAGCACCTCTAAGTGTCAGCTGAGAATCACTGATTTGTTTAGGAGACAAACAAAGAGAAAATCAGTGGGCATTTCCTATTGATTTCCAAGTGTATGGAAGTGGAGACAGGTGTTGAGGAGCTGCATATCTTATCTGGCATCACAGAATAAGGTGAATTATTGTCAGCAAAAAGAAGGAATGCTAGCTGTCCTGGTTCTACCACAAATTTAGCGATTTTGGACAAGAGATTCCGAGAGAAGTCACAAACACACCCCAAAATGAAGAAAACACACAAATATCACAGTTCATTTTGCGTACACACAAAAAAACCAAAAACCCGACAAATAAAGTGCAAACAGACAAACAAATTAAGTTTCCCAGGGCCCGTTTTTGGGGTGAGGATGCTCTGAAGATAGTGCTTGTCTCTCTCTGGGCCCCCGGAGAGACGCCGGGGTAATTAGAAGAAACATGTGGCCGGTCTGAGAACCCCTTTAGCAGCGTGAGCTTCTGCACGGCTTTGACTGAAGGAAAACTCAAGAAAATTTTTACATTTTTACTTTCGGTATTAACCCTACGACACTAGCCCAGAAGTTTCTTTGTTTAGGCACATCCTTTTTGGTATGACATGAAAGTGAACAATGGATGCTACTGAATAATTTACAAGTGGATATCTCTGAGGTCTGTGGGCAAGGCAGTTCAGGATAGGTGAACTGCTCGGTGTACCCTTATGTTATGACCTAACAGCACTGCATATGTGAGGCAATATTTAAGCAGAAAACAGTGTGGAGGAGATGCAATATCTTATATTGCAAGATATAGATAAAAAAAAATCAGATTAATTTCAGGCAACACATTTTGAGAAATGCTGCTGCATAATTAGCAGTGCAAGCAGGCTACCTTTGGCTGCCTCCACAAAAGTTCCAGTGCCACTTGGGAGACCTTAAATATCTAAAGTGTCCATGTGGAACATGAATAAAAAGTGTAGCATCCATGGGAGACCCAGGTTCTTCTGAAATGGAAGTGGATGTCTATGTGTAAGGTAATTGAATTTGCCTTCTATTCTGAAGTGAAAACTATCCCTAAATCAAAACAGGAGTCAAATCCCTTGATTAGATTAATATGAAATTATGTTTATCTAGCAAATCTTTATTATAATATTTTGAGGGTTGTTTTTTTCTTGATTATTTTCTTTCCTTCTGCAAACTCCTTAGAGAAAACTAAGCAGAAAGATTTTTTGAGTTCTGGACTATGAATGGTTGTTTTGTCATTCTTTGACACTTCAGCTTTCTGTGGAAGGCAAAAGGGCAACCTGAATGTTCTATTGTTAATATCATCATCTTCTACAACAGGGAAGATAGGGCAAGTAACCTTTTATATGTGCTGTCCCTCACTCTGCATTGTGTGAGAGAGAGCTTCTGAGCAGAGTCAGACAGACAGAAAGAAACTTTATGAGAAGTAGACAGTAGGATTAATTGGGTACCAAAGCCTGAGGCTGTGCCCTGCCCTCCTCAATGTGCAAGCATAGGCTGTCTCAAAGTAAAATATTGCAGCATTAGTTCTGGTTTTCTCAAATCCTACTTCTTCTGGTTTTTGTCACGAATTCTTGTGTCCCAGAATCTACTCTGGGAATAAAGTTGGCTGGTGAGGTTATCTACATATATGCTAGGTTTTGTTTTTCCATAAAGAAGTCTAACTCACTGTGATGCTTTTTTTCCACCTAAATTCAGCAGCCTGCAGCTGTGCAACCTAAAGTTAGGCCACTTTCTTGTAAGTCAAAACATAAAGTTTATGCCGAAATAAACCATCCAACTTTGCTTTCACAAGAGGGTTTTGTTCCATATTTGAACAAAAGAAAAAAACCAAAAAGACCAAGCTATCTAATTCAGCAGTGATTCTCTAAATTTTTGTAATTTCTTTTCTGTAGTTACCACCCTGATTATACTGTGTGTCATGGGACCATTATAGCCTTACCTTGATTGGGATGTGAATGACTGAGTATGGTGAGCTGTGGTCAGCAGCAATGCAAGGGAGACCTGATGACCTGAGCCTGTGTCTAGTCAAGAAGTCAACAAGTGGTAGGAGAGCAAGACCTGAAATTGCCAGGAAGGCACATAGTGACCAGTCATGACAGCATCTGCTGATGTTTGGCTAATAAACCCCCACTGAGGGAATTGTGGGCACATTGTTAGATAACTGATAGCATGTGGAAGCAGAGGAGAAACACTACACATTGGTGCCCAAGTGATACTCAGAGGCAGGCCCTGAGCCCTGTGACTTCTTGTGCTGGAGACTGGATAAGATCTGAGAGAACTGTAGCTATGTGCTTGTGTAAGTACGCATACTCTTAGAACTTTTCCTGACACAGCCTATTCCTCATGTGGTACAGTTAGTAAATTAAGTTTAGTAGTTCCTGCTGCAGATTGTTCTGTTTCCCCTGACGCATTATAACACATACATAATTACTAGAACAGCTGTATCAAAGGAAGGTCAGTGCTTTCATAGGCTTATATGCATTCTGAGTTGAGAAAACAAATACAAATACACAATCTAGAGCTTCTATAATGACTACTGGAAATACTCTTACTTAGTACTCTTATATCTAATATTATATATTAGTACCTAGTACTTGTACCTAGTGCTCTATATTAGTGCTTGTTTTCAAGGGTAATTGTTATGCCATTAGCTGCCCAGGTAACTTGTGTCTATATTTAAATAACATGCTCTCTATTTTGAATTTTACTCATAGGAAATACTTGAAATTTTTTACTTCTAAAATAAATAGATGTTATAATCCATAATCCTTAATTTGCTGTATTTAAACTTACTTGTATTTCTAATTAAGTTATATCTGAGCATTTAATTATTTTTCAGTTATTAAAACTTGTGGACAAAAAAAGGGTTGTAACTCAAAACACAGAGATAGATCACAGCAACCAAAATCTAAAATATGTCAGAAGTACTTCCACTCCAGGTAGATGCAGGAACACCACTGCTCATACACAGAATGTCACTCTAGATATCTGATTGTCATTGTTACCAACAGATAGATTGACCAACCCTGTTTTGTCCTCTCAGGCACTCACCAAAACTAGACAGGGCACAAACACTGCAAATTGCTGCTGGCTGTCATTTTATTGAGATGTTCTCTTTCTACTTTCAAGGTGAGACTATATGCAAGGGAACTAGAAATTCAATACTTGATTTTACAAACATTTACTTCTCCCAAGGAAACATTTTTCCTGGAAGAAAATTACTATTACTTCATCAGGCTGCAAACAATTTCTGGGTTACTGGTTCAATACCACTGCATTGGGCATAAAGTATGTTGCTGCATACAAACTGCATGTTGTAGTGCCCAAGTATCTTTCAGAATTTAACTCTAATTACTTGATTTAGATCTTACATACAAACTAAGACTTCTAATCTCTCTCCACCCTAAGGTAGTGTCGTGGTTTTATCACAAATTTAGCGATTTTGGACAAGAAATTTCCGAGAGAAGCCACAGACACACCCCAAAATGAAGAGAACACACAAATATCACAGTTTATTCTACACATACAGAAAAACTAACAATAAAGTGCAAAAAACAGACAAATTAAGCTTTCACAGTGCCCATGTTGGGGTGAGGACCCTCCAGGGTAGTGCTGGTCTCTTTCTGGGCTCCCGGAGAGACGCAGGGGTGATTAGAGAAAAGCCCACAGCCGATCTGAGGGCTCTCCGGCAGCGTGAGCGTCTGCTCGGCTGTTTACTGAAGAAAAATACTCAAGAAAGTTAGAAACCGCGAGCCCCCCCCCTCCCTCCCCTTCCCGATAGCCCCAGGAAGGGATTTAGTGCTGATGGAAGAGATGTGGTCTTTGCAACCCGGGCAAGAGCTGCAGATAATCACCAGACCATCTGCCTCCCAGGGAAAGGAAAAAAAAAAACACAAAGGGAAAAAAAAAAGGAAGAAACAACCCCCTCCCCGAGGAGGAAATCTGCCTCCCAGAAATTCACGAGGAAGAATGCGCTTCCGAGAAAGAAAACCCACTCCTCCGAAAAGAAAGAAAAAAAGAAAGAAAGAAAACTAATCACGAAAAAACGTGATCCAAAAAAACCACAAATGGCTCCTTCCCCTCCCAGGAAATACCACACCAAGCCGCTGTGGCAGAACCGCCTATTCGTCCTCCATGTGGACGCAGGTCCCGGCACAGCGGCGAAGAGCAATGTTACCCCTAAGATCTCCGAAGCTGAAAAGAGCNTGACACCGACCCACAAGCCAGAAGTGTATACCTGGAAATGGCAGTGCCCGCGGCCCCGGTCCCGGGCCGGCTCCATGGCGCCATGCGGCCGTGGGGCGGGCCTGGCACCGGAGTGGGCCCCGGCACCCGCACAGGTGTGGGGTGACCCCGTCCCTGGCGTGGCCCCATGGGCGAGGGTGCGGCCCCATTTCCAGCGTGGCCCCGCGGCCATGGGGCGGCCCTGGCACTGGAGTGGCCCTGGTGCAGCTCCGTGGCCACGGGGTGGCCCCATTCCCGGTGTGGCTCCACGGTTGCAGGGCGGCCCCAGCACCAGAGCGGCCCCTGCACACCCCGGCGGGGAGTGGGCGAGGAAAGGTTTTATTTTCTAACCCACAACAGGTAGTGATATGTGTTCCAGAAAATATATCACAGATTTAGACTTGTAACCAACATTAATCCATTCAATTTGAGCTATATATATAAAGAATCATATCACATGGTTTTGGTATATTTTCTTCTTCTTTAAATTATTAGTATTCCTTTTTCTAAACAATGCTTTCCACACTTCAAGTGGTTTATAACTCTAGTGAGAGAATCTTTCATTATCTAAATGTAGTACTAAATAGTTATATTCCTTTTTGATTGTAACTTTCCAACATGCCCAGCTCCTTTTGGAAAGCAATTGGACTGAAAGACATAATTAAACCAGAAACCTGTAGAGTTATGGATATGTCTTGGCTTTCTTCTGAAAAATAGATTGGAATTTCATACTAAATTTGTATGTAGCAGTTCAAAACAATCCACATGCAGGCTGTGACCACAATTATGCAGAATTTACAGGTGTGCAGTTGTGCTATGGTCTTACATCAACGAGAGTGTGATTCCACTTATCACCAAAGGATCAGCTAAATGTCACAATCTTGGTTTAAATAGATCTTCCTGACAGATTAGTCAATTATTTCCACTTTCAAAACAGAACACATTCAAACAAAGTTTAAGTAACAAATCTGTCTACTTTGCCCACTGTCCCAATATTTTTGAGTAAAGATTAAATGTAAAAGTACTAGTTAAGTTTGATTCAAAATTTCAGATTATGTTCATAACATGTTCTCAATGTGCCATTTCCAGCATAAATGATTAACACTTTTTTCTTCAAGCCTCTTGGTCTCACAGTTATTGAATATCTCTACCTCCTTTCAGGTTGAAGCTTCTTAACAATCAGTTACGTTTTAATTTATCTTCCTTTTTTTTTTTTTTATTTTTTCTATTAAATCCCTGTTGGAAGTTTGAGGTTTTAATCTCTCATGACAGCTCAGCTTTTTTTAACATTTTCTAAGTCAAATGAGCCTCTACATGCCTGTGAATTTTTATTTGTAGCTTAGACCATCTTTCTTACAATGCTGTATGACTTAATTGGTGAAGATGTAGAAGTAGAGTAATAAATTCAGACTCTTACACAACTTAGAGGTACAAAAGAAATAAGTTATTCTATAAATGTCTAAATGAATGCTTATTTTAGGTGAAAGTACTACCATTTTCTTAATAAAATGTCTTAAGGCACATATTCTGCAGCACCCTTAGCTATGCAATGTTAACCTTCTAACATATTTATAATACAACTCTTTAAGGAAAGTAAGGTAATTTATAATGATCTTGCAAAGAAAAAGGTAAATAATTTTATTTAGAAACATTTTTGCTCTATTTTATTTACCCTTTACTACTTTAAGTAAGAAATGCAACACGAAATTCTCTTTTATATTTTCATTTTCCCATTGATACTTCTTGCCTGAAGAAGCACAGTTCCTCATGTCTAAATTCAATAAGTGGGTTATCTGATTATTTAATCCCTAAACCATTAGCTGTGATTCACAAACTGAAGTCTAAAGGTAATCTCCCCAACACAGGCACATACACAGACAAAAATATCTCTTTTCTTAACATCAGTAATAATTATTTGGTAATAAATAATAAGATTATAAGAATATAAGATATTAAGAAAATACATTTTTATATGCACACAGGCTGTGTATTACAGAAGAAGTAAGAGAACACACCTTGGTGGCAAGGTTTCTTTTTTTTTTTTTTTGTCTTATTTTTCTTATACTCCTTACATAGTCATTGATTTGGAGACTCAGTCCACAAATACTATGTAGTGGTTTGGCTTAGACTGGAGGGGAAGACAAAAGAAAAAATAACTCCTTTCCCGTGTCCAGTTTTGGTTAAGGGGTGGGGTCAGACAAGCTGGGAAGGGGGGTGGGACCATCTGGAGTGGCCCAGGTTACCAAGGATACCTCTGTGCCTTGGTTTCCCATGAGCCCTTTGGCTCCCCCCCCTTTCCTCAGGGCTCTCTGGGAAGGGGATGGGATTATAAAAAACTGAGGAANTCTGCATAGATATGACTTTGTCAGGTTATAATTTTTTTTCTGAAATTTTTCATAATTTTATTTTCCCTGGGTATTGTTTTAATATCATAAAAAAGAAATTTTACAGAAAGAACTGTCAGTGGTAACAGACAAAGAATTTTGTTTTCCCTCTAAGTTTTTCAGGCAAGAGTGAAAAGCAAAAATGAAACTGGTTAAAGTCTTCATTTTCAACTACTGACAATTTTTAATAATTATTTTTTCCTTCCTCACACCCCTAAACTCAGTTAATTTTAGTTGGGTGAGAGATGTTCCATGAAGAATGATTTCCAAAGTTGACTAAATTAATGTCAGTGACCAATGTGACAGTATGTCGGGGAAGAAAAGCATTTGCCATCATGATGATGTTAGAGTGTGATTGATTTGGTTGCACAAAATTTTCCCTGAAGTTTTAACTGTCTGAATTAAAAATAAACCCACTCACAGAATAGCAATGAAATGTTGTCTTTTCCACTATGAAAATATTTGGAGATATCTGTTTATTTTACAAAGTATAATTATTTTTTCCTTAAATGAATGTAATTGTGTACCAGAAATTTATTGCCAGTTACATTCAACTGTTGTAGTCTGATAAAGAAATGAGTTACAGTCCGATTAGCTAATTTGTGTGTCTATGTTTGGGTTTTTTTACCTTAATAATTTAAACTGTGAAATATTTATATAAGAAAAGGCTTTTATCAAGACAGAATGGAATTTTCCTACCTAATGCCAATGAGTTTTCAATCATGAAAAAATACAGCAACATCAAATTTTGAACTGTGTTGATCCGTTGGTTTTTTTTTTAAAGCCAATTCTTTCCTTTGAGAGATATCAACGGCAGTTTTATTATATTGCTATTAAGAATACAAAAACTAGATGACTTTTTATCTTATGGGCAAATTCAGGTAAGTTTAATTCTAAGCAGATATTGAATATGTCACAGAGAGAAATATCTATCTCTATCTATCTATCTATCTATCTATCTATCTATCTATCTATCTATCTATCTATCATCTATCTATCTATTTATGACTATTTTATAGGTTTCTGAGTTAAATCTCCAGATAAGCACAAGTTACATTAAGTAGAAATGATGGAAAAGGTGGTTATCAAACAGTTTTGTGATGTGTTGATTAAATAGTTTCTTTGACTCAGAATAGAGAACTTGCAGGGTAGTAATGACACTATATGTCTGTACTAATCTTTACCTTATTTGGGGGATATAAGAAATTGTTAGGAGAACTCTAATCTCTGTTTCACACCAATAAAAGGAATTTCTAAGCCTGTTATCTTGAGAAGAAAAGAGTCTCTGTCCATGCTGGGTATCTGCAGTGTTGTCTTAACCAGCACACATTATTGTTTCATGCACCTGCTGCTGTCAAGGCCATCTGTGACCACAGCACCAGATGGGATCCACACCAATTGCTAGGTTTAAAAAAATTAAGTTCATAAATTATGAGGATCTTGGAGATAAAATCTTTAAACGGCAATCTTCTACTTATTGATGGCTGGGGAACAAGACATTTCTGCCTTATACATAGATGTATGAAGAAATGTAACAAGGAATATGGCAATGTGTCATATGGAGATTTAAGGCCAGGTCTGCTCACTGTAGCTTGATTGCAAAGAGTAAAAGGGGGCACATCGTGTCTGAACCTTTGCATGCATTTTTAAACATGTTTTGTAAAATACTTTGTCATTTGAAACTGCTAGCTTAGCTTGGCATGGCTGGTAGCAATCTTGTCACTTTGCATTACACCCAAATCAAAGAAAGACAGTTCACAGAGACGTAGAAAAATGAAAGCGAGATACGGTTCAGTTAAAATAAAAGACAATTCTTGTTATCTCTCATTGCTTGGTATTTTAAAGATTTTTTAATGAAAATATACAACTTGTTTCTTCCTTTTTCCTTTGAAAATGTAGTTCTGGTAAGGTATGGTTAAAGTAATGTGCAACATCATTTAAAATACAATCATTGGTCCCAGCAAGAAAATCCGTGTCAACTCAGATAACTGCCTGAGCTTTTCTGCGGTAAAGGGAAAGAAGCCCAAATCCTGGGCAACCAGAAATGTTATATATGCATGTTTGTTTGAACATCTATTTTCTCTTTCTACTTTCTGTATGTCTTGGGCTGAAAATTAGATATTGTGGATGGAACCTTAGCATTTAAATATATTTAAATCAGAATCCCATCATTCCATTCCTAGGCTTTGTATGTCTAGAACTTTGTAGGCCTGCGCTCCTTTGCTCCTATGGCTTTTACATTCCTGTCTGTATGTTGGCTGAACAATAGAAATGAAGGAGAATATAGCTCAGTTATCTGGGTTATCTTTTAATTCCAAATACAGACAATTGATAAAAACCATTTTGAAGAACGAGTTGGAAGATATGTCAGTGGAGTCTCCCCTTGAAAAATCTCTTGTAAGAACCCCCAATGCATTTCACTCATTTTCATTTGGACAGGCTTTTAAATTGAGTCTGTTATGCTCGAAATATGTTATAGCTACATACATAGCTCTGGTCATGGTTCCTGTTGATCCTGGTTCCAGTCCACATGAATTTTTGCCTGAACCTTGGCACTGCCCTGTCACTCCGGTCTTGCCAAGAAATCACTGGACTCCAGACTGGCCCTGGTCAACACGTCCAGTCCAGTTCCAGCCCTACTCCTTTGCTAGATGCTGTGGGATAGCTGCCTGGAGTGAGGGCCTGTCGTGGCTGCCCTTAGTGTACTGCTCTTGAGGGCAGCAGGCCCTTGCAGTGCCCTGACAGAGACATCCCCAGGTGCATCCACTTTTCCAGACCAAGGAGACGGTAGTCATGTTCTAAGCTCAGGGCATTCAGAGATCTTTTCAGTTCAGATGTTTTTGCAGTTTTCTGGTTCTTGACTAGCTCTGATTACTTCAACTACTACATGCTGATGTTAATATGACCTTACATTTTATCTGTAAGTATTCACACTTCTGTGTCTTCATTACTGAGCTGAATCCCAGTTCTTTGTTGTAGGCAACTGAATCTAGAATTGATCTAACCTCTAAAGACAGTGGCAGGAGGTAGGATGTAAAGTTCCTTTCTGAAGAAGACACAGAGTCAAGGAGTTTCTTAATTTTTTTGGCAAATTGTCCTTGTGAACTTTAAAATCGCAATGTTGCTCAAATGGAACACCTAGGAACACCATCCACACATTTACAGGTCTGTTACTTTTGAACAGGCTTAATTCAGTTGCTCCTGAGTATATATCTAGGTATACTTAAAGACAGAATTCACATGTGTCTGGTGACAATTCAACATGAATGTTTAAAGTAACCTCTAACATCCCATATGTCAACAGGTGTTAATGATGGGAAAAAGTTTCTCTGTAAATGTGCGATATTATCCTCTTAGTTCCTCAGGTGATGCTTCCTCTGAGGAATTAAGAGGATAATTGTCACTCTGTGGGTCACTGAGTTCTCCTGTTTACTCAAGTCCTAACTATTTACAGTTTCCATGATTCAAAATCACTGGGAGAATATATTTTCCTACTAGAGTGCTAAGTCTAAGCAATGTAAATAATGTCCTTTGTTGTTTGTGAAAAGAAAAAAATTATTTCTAACACTAAATTTCAGGTGTGAGAAGTGACTACCTAATTTGTCTGAGTGAACATCCTCTGTAGAAAACTGAAATACTGAAGGATGAAGAGACAAATGTGCTACAGAGCTGTTTACAAAATGTCTAATAGTCCTTAGTAAAATTTTCAAACTATGAAGAAATTTCCAACCATAAAAACAACTAAAAATCATATATTTAAGCTGGTATTACTAAACTGTTTTTCACTGTGTATTTAGGTAATATCTACTTACATCTCAAAGGCTTGCTCATTGTTTGATACTGCTGTAGCTGCTACCACAGCTACAACAACAGACTTCAAGTCTTTCCTGTCTTATAGGTATTCATTCATATTTTCTATCTGGGGTATTTTCTTGTAACTTGATTAATTTCTGTATGATGACATTTGGATGATTTCTTTTACTATCTTTAAAATAATATCCACTTGTTAGAAGACTTTTCATGAGAATAAAGGAATTGCTTATGGAACTTCTGACAGTAAACTTAAGCTAAGAGATTCTCTGGATTGTTGATTACAGTTCTAACTCTTTGTTTACTACAGAATGGCTGATTCCCCTCAAAGAAAACAACACAAAGCAAAAGAGGCAAAGGATTGTGATGCTAATATATTCTAATCAGTAAGTTTTTGAAGTATATATTCTGATGAGGGGAAAAGCAAGTCAACCCTGATTTTTAGCAAGAGAACTATAAAACGAATCATTGCACTTTTCTAGATCTGCCTGGTTTGCAATGGGTTTAGCTTTGGGGATTCCTGAAAGTCTTCTACCTTTCACAAAATATACTTATTCCATAGTAATACATGGAAATGAAATGAATTTACTGAAGTGGTAAAAAGGGCAGGAAATTATGTCAAACCAGCTTTGCTCAAAATGTATAAACACTGAAGTTTTAACACACTTGCTTTCATCTGAAGGACAGGATATCCATAAGTTAAGATATAAGAACAATAAGTTTTGGATTGTTTAATCAAAGATGTTTTAGAGTTTAAATTAAAATATAAAGTATCTATTTACCAGTTTTGATATATCTTCTAAAGATATTTATAACTAACTCATTAAGCTCAATCTAAATAACTGTAATTCACGTGGGTGTTTATCAATAATACATATTTAGGATACAGAAAAGGACTTTTATTTTTTGTATGTGTATATATATGTACTCAGAAAAATATATGTGTAAACTTGAGTGGAATGCAAATTATGTGGATTATGTCACAGCAGCAATTTAATAAAAACAGCAGAAATTCCAGCAAATATTAATTTACTGTCATCACAGGTTTCCTAGTCAATGACAACCTCATCATGCTGAGGGTGGGTTTCCACTGGAATCAGAAATGGTCAGTGTGATGCTAACCTATGCTAGTTCATTCAGTATTGATTATTGTAGCCCTTCATCTCTAATATTTTTTTTTTGTTTGGTTTTCCACTTTTGAAATCCAGTCATTCAGAATTTCGTAAAAGTTCTTCATGTGAGTGTTCTACAGTTGTCAGGCTATTGAAGTCTGTGAAAATAGATTGACTGACATTTTCTGATTTCCTTATCTTTATGAGTGGAGTCCATATTTCTCAAATAGTAACTTTTTTTCCTTTTCTGTTAGTATCATTGCTGGTTTTTTATCCTTGTGATGGATTAGGTTTGGCCGACAGCCAAACACCCATCTAATTGCTCATTCCCTTTACCCTATCAGTAGTAGAATGGGAGAGAATAAGACAAGAAAACTCACACATTGAGATAAAGATAGGGAGAATGTTTACCAATTATTATTGCAGGCAAAACATATTTGACTTGAAGAAAAATAATTTAATTTAGTACTGACTAAAATAGATTTTTTTTCATGAGGAACAAAGACAAACACTAAAACAACTGTCCAACTTTACATTTTCAGTCAGCATACAGTATTTTTTTTTCTGTTGCTTCTTATCTGTGGTGGTTCAAATCCACACAACAACTAAGCTTCACAGAGCTATCACTCAGTCTTCTGCCTTGTGATGGGGGAGAGAATCAGGAGGATGAAAGTGAAAACTTGTGGGTTGAGAAAAAAGAGTTAAATAGGTAAAGCAAAAGCTATGCTTGCAAGAAAGCAAGCAACATTCATTGTGTACTTCCTACCAGCAGACGGGTTTTCAGCCATCTTAAGGAAAGCTTGGCTCCATCACATGGTAACAGTGATTTGGGAAGAAAAATGTCATGACTACAAGCATCTACCCTCTTCCTCCTCCTTTCTCACCCAGCTTTATATGCTGAGCACAATATCTTGTGTGGGATATTCCATAGGTCAATTGAGGTCCGCTGTCCTACCTATGTCAGCTCTCAACTCCTTGTGCACTCCCAGTCTCCTTGCAGTGGGATGGAATGAGAGGCTGAAAAGGCCTTGGCACTGTAAAAACATTGTTCAGCAATAACAAAAATATTTCTATATTATCAACATCATTTTCAGTGGAAATTCAAACACAGCTCCAGAATAGCTGCTGTGAATAAAATTAACACTACCCCAGGCAAAATCAGCAAAATCCACTTTCCCAGAAGTGCCACCAGCTCAGCTCTACCCTGCAAGCCATCTGGAAGCATCTGTGTCCAGCACGNGGGGGAGAGAATCAGGAGGATGAAAGTGAAAACTTGTGGGTTGAGAAAAAAGAGTTAAATAGGTAAAGCAAAAGCTATGCTTGCAAGAAAGCAAGCAACATTCATTGTGTACTTCCTACCAGCAGACGGGTTTTCAGCCATCTTAAGGAAAGCTTGGCTCCATCACATGGTAACAGTGATTTGGGAAGAAAAATGTCATGACTACAAGCATCTACCCTCTTCCTCCTCCTTTCTCACCCAGCTTTATATGCTGAGCACAATATCTTGTGTGGGATATTCCATAGGTCAATTGAGGTCCGCTGTCCTACCTATGTCAGCTCTCAACTCCTTGTGCACTCCCAGTCTCCTTGCAGTGGGATGGAATGAGAGGCTGAAAAGGCCTTGGCACTGTAAAAACATTGTTCAGCAATAACAAAAATATTTCTATATTATCAACATCATTTTCAGTGGAAATTCAAACACAGCTCCAGAATAGCTGCTGTGAATAAAATTAACACTACCCCAGGCAAAATCAGCAAAATCCACTTTCCCAGAAGTGCCACCAGCTCAGCTCTACCCTGCAAGCCATCTGGAAGCATCTGTGTCCAGCACG
>VYZS01047734.1:0-16157 GCA_013400695.1 Neodrepanis coruscans
CCTGGGAACAGAACTTCATGTCTTCAGTCAACTCCTGGATTTTCTTGACAACTGTAACATTACTCAGGTTGTAAAGTTGCCTGACCCAACCCATCAGCTGCTCACCTGATGATGACAGCAGCATGAAGGCCAGGTTAGATGAGGAAGGGTTAACCTCCAGTGCCCGCCTTGGGATTCCTGAAGGCCCTATTATCCCAAACTATTTTTCATAATTACTGCCACACACGTAGACTACATCAAGAGTGAATCTTCACTTTGATAATTTGTGCTGTGAAATCTCACTTTGGGATCTACTTTTATCTCACACCAAACACCTGCAGGTTGTAAAAGGCAAAAAGGAAAAGAAAACGCCTCAAATCCCGGCCAGGTTTTCAAGTGTCAGAGAACACTAAATTAATGCTAAATTCTAACAGACACAGTAAAAGCCCCCCACCCTCTTCTTAAATTAGCTAAACAAAAGGACTGAGACTTTAACATATAATTAAGGCACAAGGAGGTAAAGCTGTAGCTGTTAAATAAGGGGATGAAGAGTTTTTAGAAGTTAAGATGTTTCCTAAAAACAGAGAGGGAGAAGGCTTTGTGTTCAAGCAAAAAGACCGTGAGTCAAAGTCCCTAAAGACTTCTCTTGGCTTTGCCAGCCTTACGGTAAAATGCAAAGCCAGTTAATTACACTCCACTCTGCTTCTGTTTCTACACACCCAAAATGGAGCCTCACTCCCTTGCAGCACACAGAGACAAGCACTCTCTTTAATTAACCTTTGCAAAGCCTCTGCGATCCTTGGATGAAAAAGACTTCGTACCTTAAGAACATGTTTGCGCACATACGTGAGGCAAAACCTCCAGCACAAAGCTGAGCCTGAACTGCAGCACATTTCTTCTCTCTGCAGCTTGTCACAGGCCTTGAAATTCCTCCTTACCCATAGTTTCCATTTCAATCTGGTCCTTTAGAGGAAGCATTTTGTTTATGAAACTCAGGGAATGTCTGGATTATAATCTGTCTCCTGTCAAATTAACTAGGAAACGGTAATTCTCCTCAGGGGTCACTGGTGCCCATGAAGCACAAATTTTACATTTATCACTTCAGTTAATGAAATACCATCCCTGCAAGTTGCTGTAAGCACCTCTGGATGTCAAACTTCCAGGGGCAGATAAATGCCCTGTTCAATCCTACTACGTTCTAATAAACAGCTTTTAGGTAGGAACTTGTGTCCAATTTATAAATATTAAAGAACAGCTTGTGTTTCAATCCCATCCAGGTGCTTTACAATCCTGGCACAAGCCCTGACCACAACGCTGTGCATTTCACATTAGCACGTGCGACTCATCTCACACACATAGGTACAGTCATCCACAGATCATCCAAGTGTAGGGTGGGCCTCTTGTCTGGAATTAGGAACAGTGGATTGACAAGATGAAGAACCATCAAAATAAAGCAGGCATGACCTTCTGCTTATGCCCCACATCCCCTGCATGCTCCCCAAGCCCTCACATCCTTGCTCCCGGGCAGAATTTCAAAGTATCAGACCAAACTGAGCCCTGATGGAAATAGGTGCTAAACTCCTCAACTACATTACAGAGAAGAGGCACAGAATAAACACTTCTGTGCTGTGGGGCAGCATCATGAGAGAGAGAGACAGGAGGAGGAGGCTGGCGAAGCCACTGGGCTACAAAGAGCAGCTCGCACTGCCGCTGTTTTCACTGTCCGCCTGCTGTGTTGATGAGATGCACAAGCAGCATCTCGAGCAGTTTCTCCCAGGCTCGGGCATGGTGGTGCAGGACTGTAGGGACGTGGTTTACACCGCAGGGAGGGCAGCTAAGTCATTCTTTGGAGTGGGCACAGTCTGTGTGGTCCCCGCTCTCCCTTCTGCTGGAAAAGTACAGTGCATTGGCCGAGCGCGCAGGAACCGATCTAACCCGGCACAAACCCGCGCGCATCCCAATGAGGGGGGAGGGGCTGACGGACACACCACTCTGTAAATACTTCTTTATTGAGACATAAATATAAAGCTGAACAGGAAAGGAGCAATGACAGGGTAAACCGTGCCAGTACTGATCTGTACGGATGATCTTACGATGCTTGAACATCTGGTTCTGCTGCTGGCTTCCATAAAATCATCTTTAAAACTTACTCGGGTTATATCTCCATCAGCTGTTCGGTGCCCACAATGACTTCATTAACATGTTTGGCTGAAAAGAGAGAGGGAGGAAAAGAGGAGGAATTGAGTTTTGCAGCAGAGCTTCAGACCTTGCATTTTTTAAATCTGCAACTTTGAAACAAATGAGAAAAGCAGATTCTGGGGAACTCATACACAGATTCGCTGGACTCCAGCGTCTCTCCGACAGTATCCCACACACATGGCGAAAGCCTAAACAACTGACTAAACATTAGGAGGTTTCTCTAATGAGAGTTTTCACGTGTATGTGTCACTAATAAACAAGAGAGGCCCTACGGAAGTCACAGCTGCTACTGACAGGTGTACACCTAGGTCAAGGCAAGGAACCATCAACATCCAACATGGAGATCTGGCATAGAATTAAAGATCAGTAATCCACCCTGGCTCTAAAGAGCACTGTGTGTGCTCTCAAACTGTTTGGAGGAAAGGGCCTGCTCGGCACTGGGGGGTCATCACTGAGGTAGTATAAGATCTTCTCAGTAATTTCAACTCAGCCCTGGCAGCTTAAAAAAAAGGGCTTTTTTAGAAAAAAAAAAGATTAAACCTGACTTCTTTCTTCTGGATGGAGCCTCTCCAAAAGTATCTGTGTGAAGCAAGTTCTCTGAGCACAGTTATCATCTCTTAGGGTAATGGTGGACAGCCCTCCTCAGACTCTTGTAGAGCAAATTTGTTGAAGGGGCAGTTTCTGCAAGGTCACTCCTTTGCCTGTTCCGAGGAACTCTGCAGAGCCCCAGTGGACACAATAACGTGCCAGTCCCTGCCCCAGCACTGTTAGTGCACTGTACTGAAAAAGCCTTCCCTTTAAAATGCAAAAGCAGCTTGTCAGGGAAGGACTGCAAATAAGGGATCTAAAGCCAAAATAATAAAAACACGCAATTGAAAGCCCAGTGCCTGAAAACCCAAGCATGTGGCCTCAGAGCATGACACAATGCTGATGTGCTCAAAGTGGGTGTCCTCAGGGTACTGTGGGGGAGGTGGTAAATCTAAATTGCTCTGTGAGAGCTGGACACCTATACAGGTTGTGTGACCCACACCCCTAGGCTTTTCATCTTACCTCCTGCACATTAGGAATAACTGGCTCTGGAGCCTGGGATAAAGGGTCAAGGCCTGTGAGGTGCTGGGATACCACCAATGGAAGTCTGTGGTGTCTCCCACACATTACACAGTAGTTGGGGTAGATAGCCAAGGATGATGGAAATAATGAGTTGTGTTTTATTTACCCACCTAAAACTCTTCCCCTCAAGGGAGTGGATTTTGCAGGACTGCTGCAAAACAACAAACATGCCACCTTTGGCTAACTGAAGAAATTACTGGCAATCCTCAAAGTGCCTGGGCCAACATGATGCTTCTCTTGGTTTAAAATTCCAAGACATAACTTTTGCACCATGCAAACCATTGCTCCAGTAAATGTTTGATCAAAGTCTGCTCTATAAAGTTCAAGGAATTTTGGACTGCGGCAAGATAATTTTCCGCTACAACCTCAACCCCACAGTCATATGGATCATATGCCGTCTCCTCAGCCTGAGAGACAGAGGGGGTGAGCCACACAACTGCCTTTGGGAGACCCTTCACAAAGGCAGAAATAAGTAGATCAAGAAGCTGCTTCTCACCTTCAGCATCAGATCGAAACATTTAGCCCTGGAGTATTTAGCGACAATGGATA
Source organism: Neodrepanis coruscans (assembly GCA_013400695.1). NCBI lineage: Eukaryota > Metazoa > Chordata > Aves > Passeriformes > Philepittidae > Neodrepanis > Neodrepanis coruscans. The sequence goes on from VYZS01047734.1 coordinate 3,838, forward strand.
ATTAATTCTGGAGACTCACACTAACATCTTGGAGCTCAATCTCCAGCACTTTGGGCAGGATGAGCAGAGGTGGATGCAGTGCTCAGGAAAATGAGGGGCTGACTGTACAAGTGCCAGGTGCAAGTATGATGTAGGTAGCACCACACAACCTCTCCAGTACAGCTCTGCCAATAGCCCCAAGTCCAGCCTTCAGCACCTCTCTCCTCCCGTCCTGGACCCCACACAGCTTTGCCAAGGTACCTCAAATCCAACCTGCAGCATTTCTTGCTATAACATTCCTTATCCCCAACAGCTTTCCCAATATATCTCAAACAGGCCCTGTAGCAACTCCTGTGACTCCATTCCTGAACCTCCTCCAAGCAGACTACCTATCATGTTGATTTCTATGATGTGAATAAGACCCTGGCTACCATCCAGTGAGAGTAATTACGTTATGCCTCTGCAGATTAAACATGCGTTCATCTAGGATTATAAAGAGCCATGTCAATTCATGGTTCTATATATAGATTATCTGTAGCAATACTTTTTAATAAGGAACCTCTTGCTTCATTTCAGACAGCATCCTCCACGGTCCTAAATGTGCAGAGCTGGGATGGGTCCTGTCACATACTTTGCTGCAGAGGTGGTACCAGCTATTTGTATTTTGCACTGACATGCTTGTAGCTGCCTTATTATATCTTGTATTTTACACCTGATGAGTTCAAAATGCTATTCAAGAGTGGGTGAGTAAGAGCATTCCTTTTTTACAGATCGGGAAACCGAGGCAGCAGTGAGTTTAGGGAGCTTAAGCAGCCAAAGCCACATGGGAAATTTGAGCATGCATTCCCTCATCTCACATCCCTGTGCCTGTTTCATCTTCACCTTGATCTGTGTGGCCCAGATTACCCAGAGCAGGCACACTAGGCCTGCCTGCTATGTCACGGCTACCTCAGACGCACATTAAATCACTAAACTCATTTCTTAATATATAAGCTGAAAGAAAACACATGAATCTGCCTGTCTAAAATCCGCAAAAAAGTTTTTAAGCGATAAAGGGAATGGTTTTGCTAGAAACAAAGCTCTGTTCCGCACCCTGAGGGGATGCGATAGGCAGATAAGGATTCACCCTGCTTCCCTATTTCCTTCCCAAAGCCCTCCTCGAAAAGGGAAGGGAATTCAGACGCCAGTGTGTGTGCCAAAGAGCTGAGCTGCGGATAGCGTTTCATTATCAAACGTAGCTGCCAGTTGCCAGTGGCTCTGGCTGGTACCAGCAAGCTCAGTTCCTGCAGAAACTCTGCCTGAAACTCTGGGGGAGGAGGGAGAAGTACCTCACATGCTTCTCTGTTCAGGTCCTTTTCTCCTTCCCCAGCTCCCCATTAGGGATTTCTTACCATGCTGCCTTTTATCTGACACTGGCAGGGTTACAGATGCATTCAGCCCAAAGAGAAAGAAGAGGGATTAGAGAAAGGACTTTCAGAAAGCCTTAAGAGTTGGACTCTGCAACCTTAAATCATGTTCAACTAGATCTTCTCAGACTGGGAGCATCTGGTGCTAAGCAAATCCAGAGCTGATCAACACATTCAACCTCCTGATTAGCACTTTGCTTCAACTTGCTGACGCAGCCCAGCCTGAAAGTCAGCCTGGGTGCTTGAACTGAGTGTCCACGGAGATTTTACTGAGTGTAAATCAAAAACCTGTCACTCGTTATATATGCGTTCCTGCTTGGGAAGACATTTGTTTACACATACTGTACACTAGCCCCTTAAAAACATACGAACAAGTCGAGCTAGAGAGCAGAGCAGCTTTTGGTGCTTGGCTAAAAACAAATTGTAATGCAAATAAACAGAGGGGCGGAAATGACTGCACAGACCAGCACAAACCCCACCAGCAGGCCGGGGGCCGGGGACCCAGTGCTCCCCAGCCTTCCTGGCAGGTTCCTGCCAAGCCGCTCACAGAAAGGGGATGTCGGAGCATTCCTTTAAAAGCCATGTGAAAGCATCTCCTTGTTGTTTGCTCAATTAGCCCCAGACAGATTGCTGCTGCTGCTGCTGGTGGCAACGCTGGGTTGTAAAGGAGGAGGGGAAGGAGGGGAAAGGGAGGAAAAAAAAAAAAGAGAGAGGAAAAAAAAGGGTTAGGGCCTAGGCCCAGGACCACCACGAAGTTTCAGCCCTCAGGGGCTCCAGAAAACGTTCAGTTTACTCACTCAATTACATACACTGTTTTATAAACCCTTTAAAATAAAATAGAAAACAGTCCCTGGCACAGAATTACTGCTCTATTATACAGCAGTGATGAAAGCCACTGCTGTGTATTTGCTCTCTTTAAAGCAAGAGATAGTTTAACTTAAAAAACTAGGCGGGGGGGAGGGGTGGCTGCAGAAACGCATGCACGAAAACACGCTGTGGGTGGTTCCCACCACATTCACCCAGGACAGAAAGGATCAGAGAGTGGGAGAGAAGAGCAACTTGTCTCTGCAGTGATGGCTGGCCCTAGAAAAGCAGCCAGGTTGGGGGGGGCTTAAGGGGATGGGAAGCAGCTGAAGCTTGACTTTGGGAGGCTGGAGGGTGTTTTAAATTACATGTACAGATAAAGAAGGGAAGCAGGTGATGGGGGCTGATTTGTTTGTGTTTACAGAGCAGTGGGACTTTCCAGTTAAGGCCTGCTCTCTTCCCAGCCAGGCTTTACTTACATGATCACTGGAAACCAGGGTGACCACACTGTGGCCCCAAAGGCCGGGAGTGTCTCACATTTTCCCGCAAGCACCACATCAGCCCTGCTGTGCAGCTGTCAGCTGAGCCCGTGGGTCTCCAGCAGTGATGATCCTCATGAGTGCTCCAGCTGCTCCCAGTGTGATGTGCAGCTCACTCCAGGGGCACTGAGAATGGGGCTGGAGGTAGCTTCAGGCAGATCAGTTCTGGCCCACAGCTGGTGCCTCCAGCCCACAGACCAGGCAGGCAGTAAAGATCTCCCTCCTGCCTTACATCCATCCCCAACAATCACCAGTGCTCAGGGCTGGTGCTCAACTGGTTCAGATGAGGCTTTTCTCATAGTTCAACATGTATTAATCCCTTTGCTCTCAAATCCTTCTGAAGAAAAGATGTGTCTTGAGAGTGTAAAGCAAAGGTAACACTGAATTCAGTGCTTGATGAGAGATGAATTTACTGTGGCTTTTGCACTTGAATTTACTGAGCAGGTAGGTTGGGGGAGTGAGGAACTAGGAAGAGAGGTGTATGGGAAAGTGATCACTCAGAGTCTTAGAAGAAAGGTTAGTAAAGGGAAAAGGAGACCAAGAACTGGGGATGTGCCTAAGATAGAAAGCTCCTTGCAGAGGGAGACACACTCGAAGTCCTAGTATTGGGGCAGAGTGCTAGCAAAGTAGTTTAGAAAGGGATGGATTACACTGATCCATGTGCTCCCATGGGATATCACCACCTCACAGCAAATGCAAGCAGAGATCTCAGAAACAACATTCTAAAGACTGTCCACACTTTCTGCTAGGATGGCAGAGATGCCATTTTTGCCTGCTGCACTGGACACCAGTAGAGGTCCTTTCTTTTCTCAGCATCCATTGGGGTGTTCTTCCTGGCTCTTTCATGTGGCTGAGCTCTAACAGAGCACAAGTGATTATTTTCCCTGCATGGACCATGTAAAAATATTTCCATAAGGTTATGAACTGCTGCCTTATGGGTAGACTTCATAATCAGCATGCTGCAAATGTGGCAGCTCATTTAACCCCCTCACTCAGGAAGCCTGAACTTTCCTGGCTGGGAATGAAAGTGTGCACAAGTGTGACAGTCCTCAGTGGCAGAGGAGGGGACAAAGCATTGCTGGATGGATATTCTAGGGAAGTTTTATGCAACTGCTAAGGCCAGAACTCATAAAACATTTTTATACAACTTGGAAGAGAGGCTTATTAGGATTAGTTAGAAATGTAGTCACTGCATAGCCGCTGAAACAAAAATGTCAGCTATTTAAGAGATGCCTGTTTTAACTGCCAACAATATCTTTGTCATGGACACTCAGTAGTTAAACTACTTCAGGGAGAAATCTTATGGATCTCTCAGTTTTGCTATAAATTCACACCATTCCTACATCACCTCCAGCTCATTTTGCACCCCCGTGCACAATATACATGTGTGCACTGTTTAGTCTGTGTCTGTTCTTCATGAGCTTTCATAACTCCCATCTGCACTGCAGCATGCTTTCTGATCCCAACCCTGTCGTGCTAAATGTTTTCAGTTCCTGAAGACTGCACCAGGAGGTATTCAGCATCTTGCAAGAGCAGATGCTCTTGATGCAAGATGATACTTGAATGCAGTGAGAGCATCAGAAAGTATCTCAGTTCCTTCCTGTCCCTATCCTGCTGAATCTTGGCTCAGACGAAACCTCCTCACAAGCAGTCACCCATTCATATGTGGAGATTTCATAAACTGTACCTGCCTTCAGAGGATGACATTAGAGAAAAATGTGCTCTCTGGCCCTCATTAAAATAAAACAATCTTACTCTGTTTCATTGAGAAGTCCTAAGACGCCAAGCTTGGAACAGGACTTGGAAAGTGATCGGAAATGGGAGCCAGTCCTTACTGGATATGTGCCTTTCTCTCTTCTTGTGAGAAACCACAGAGTTTTGGCTATGTGATAAGCTTTTGAAAAAAATCTCAGTTTGCATGTGTTCTCAGGAGGGCAGCTGAAAGCTCCAGAGACTGTCTGCAGTGAGCACACTCAACCATGGAAGTGCAGGAGGAAGGAAGGGCTTCCTCATGCTGTATGGACCAGTGCAGCAATCCTGTGCCCAGTGTGAGCCTGCCTGGGCATGACCACGGTACGGAAAGGGATGTTGTCCAACTGATGAGTGCCAGATGGAAAATGGAGCATGGGACTGTTAGACAAGGGGACTGGAAATAGCAGCTACGGTCATACCAGAGGAGGAGTCAGGTGGCGTCTAGAGAAAACTGAGTAAGAGAGAAAAACAAGTGTCTCCATGAGAGAAAGATGAAGGGAAAAACGAAAAAGAAGGCTAGTAATGGGATGAGCCTGGTCCTGGGACAAAGCCAGAGTGGAGAGCTATGAAACAGGAGTCAGGATCAGGTAGGACATAGGTGATATAGTTGGGACCCCATGGCTGATGCTGGGTGCAAGAGCAGTAAACCCTACAGCCTTCACCTGCCAACACCAAAAGTAAATCTCAGGGCTGCTGGTGCCCATGAGCATTTGTGAAACCTCCTGGCAAAGAGTTTCTCTTGTTCCATTGCAGATCCATCTCCCCTTGAAGAAGACACACTACTATCAGTTCCCGTTGGCTGAAGCAGCAGAAAGCTGTACAATGGAGTATGAGTTTCTGATACTGCTAATGGTCCATGCAATGGTCAACATCATCATGTGCAATAAAACTGTTGTTTGTTTTTTTTTCTCAGTGGACTAAACCTTCCCTCCCAATATTTACAAAGAAAATGTTAAGGCTAAAATATGAGAGGTAAAACAGTAGGAAAATCCAACCATGTTCATACTGAAGAGGTAAAAATGAGGCTGTTAACAGTTGTGAAACATTAAGATGACAAATGTTGCAGAAAAGCCTTAGAAAGGAAGGATCTTGTCTCTTGCATAGGGTACAGTAATGAAGGTTTCATATAGAAACATAAACAAGACAGGAAAATGAGGAATATAGAGACCTCCTCATTCAGCAAGTGCTACTCATTCTGTGTTGACTATGTCAGGGCATCAAGGAAAATGAAAATATATGGTGGCATAAAAAACATGAACAAGTCGTAATGTGCAGCCTAAAGGAGGCAATGCTATTACCACAAGCTAAGATTACATCAGCATCCTGAATGCTGCTATTTTTTACCTTTCTAAACGCATGCTTTGTGGCAACAAGACTGTAATGCATTTTTGGGTGTGCAATGATTCAAGTTGTCCCTAAAGAATACTTGGCTTCATAATTCCCAATGCAGATAAAACATCCCTGCCCCAATGATGCCAGAGATGAAGGCAAGGGATAAGGTAGTGAGTTTTATATCAATTTTGCTAGTTCTACCCTTTTTGTGTGTGTTTACTGTCTCTGTTCCTGGTGTTGCCTGGAAGAAAGGTTAGGCTGCTTTACTGTATGTGCTTCTTCCTGGCTAACCTATACCAGATGTATAACATACTCCCTGCTGAATCTGGCCTGGAGACTCCTCTGAGAGCTGTACTTACAGACTCCAGGGCTCATCTGGCTCCTTGACTGGCCCATCACCAGTTCTCCCTCTCTGTAGTCCTACTTCAATGAGCGCATGCTGCCTTTGAGCTCCTCTTTAAAAATAGGTTTATCAAAAAGGCTGCAGCATGATCCTAATAAGCGCCTTCGAAACAGTGATTGAATGCTCTGAGCAATTACATTCCTTCAGAATGCTGTCTGCCATTTCCTATCCTTTTAATAATTACTGCCTTTTTCTAAGGTACCAACATGTTTTTTCAAACTGCTGCCTGGTGAGGTAGCTTTCACAAAGCCCATCTGTTGATTCTCTGTTAGCAAATTTCTTAAATTTAAGTACCAAAGAGGAAGTAAAGTAGATGCTTCCTAGGCATGGTAATAAAAGCAGTAGGAAGAGAATAGTAATACTCTCAGGAGGCATGGCTTGCAAATCCAGAAGTTAAATAAAATCCCATACCTTTGACTTTAACAGAGGCACTTAAAAATACCATCGCTGGTCATTGCTGTGACAGGGCTGAAGTCAGTGCAGGACTGGGATGTCACTGCTGACAGTTACCTGCTCCCTCCTGTGTCTTCAACTTTCTTTTTAGTTTGAAAGTACTAGGCTGCATCTGATCCACCCCTGTAATCAGTGTTGGAGCTTTCCCTCTATTTAGGTGTCCAGAGATTTGCCAAGCCCATTATTAAGTGATGAGGTCTCCCACCATGTCCCCAGGGAGATTATCCCACAGCCTACCAGACCACATCATTAGGAAAATGCTCTAGATAGCCAACCTAAATTGTGTTTAATTCAATCCCATTACTCCCAGCTGTACCATTTGGACCACCCTAAATATGCCCATATTATTCTGTAAAAGGAAAAGGATGAGAGCTGGTTTGAGTTACGTTTGCCTATCATTTGTGGTAGCTGTTCTCCTGCCATCCTCCTTCTGTAGGACTGGAACTCATTTTGTGAAAGAAGGTCAGTGCACCACTGGCTCAAAGAGCTCTTGTACCCTGAGCTGCCTGGGCAGTGTGGCCAGAACTCAGACTGTAGAGCAAGGAGCACACAGCCAGTTTTGCAGCAAAGTCAACTGTGGGATCTGCTTGGGTTGTGTAGGATGATTCAGGGATATTTCTACCTTTGACGAATCCTGGCTGATGCTGTGGAATAAGGGACTGCTGTATTTTTATTTTTTTAATGTTTCTGGGAAGGTTTATGCAGTTTTGATGAGGAGGTTTCTAGAGTGTAACTCCCAGACTGGGGTCAGCAGCCAGCTGCTACTGCTTACATCTGCTGAAGGGTGATCAGCTTGCAAGAAACGGTGGCTCCTTCCCAAGAGAACTATGTTTTTTCTTAACCTGGCCATGGAGGCTCAAGTTTGAAGAAGGAAAAGTTACCAAATAGAACAACACAGCCAAAGTCTTGATGAAAGGGCCAATATGGAAACAGACTTACAGGGCCACACCAAAAGCTTGGCACAAGATGCAGGAAGTCTTGGGCAGGGGAAAGGAAGTCATGGCATGCTTTCACAGCAAAAAAGAGAAGACCCAGTTTACTACGGGACCAGCTGAGGTCAGAAGAGACATGCTGGGCTGGAAAGACTCCACAGTTCAGGAAATAAGTCACAAACTTTGCAGACAGATCTCAGACCACCGAGGCAAACACGACCCCCAGCCCAGAGAAATTTTAGAATGGTTAGGAAACTGAGGCAGGAAAATGAACGGAGGCTTTTTATTATTTTTCTCTTGCTCAGCATAATGGTATATTTATAATCTACCTGAATATGTCTTTGCTAACATCAATCATACATTTCTGAAGAGTTTAACTAAAGGGCCCCCAGACTCATTAAGAAGTGGGTTTTAGTTTTGGGGAGGTGAGCAGTGGACTCTACAAGAATAGGCAAATGAACCACAAGTTATAGCTCTGTTACTGTCTCTACAAATACAGCTACAGCCCTGAAAAATACTCAGACTAGGATGACAAGGACAATCAAGACGAAAGAACAGTTTCTGTACTACAATTGACCAGATTAGGATTTGCACCCTGGAAGAGGCAGATGTGAGCAAGGTCAAAGGATGGTATTTCTGTTTGGTATGCTCTAATAAAGAAATCCTACATACTCCTATTTCCTCAAATATTAGCTAAATCTACATCCTATGTCCTCACAGTTCACATGCAGGATAACAACCAAATATGATCCAGTTCATCTTTGCTGGTAATTCATACAGATGTGTAGTTGTGGCACTTAGGAACATGGTTTAGTGGTGGACTTGGCAGTGTTAGGTCTATGGTTGGACTTGATGATGTTAAAGGACTTTTCCAACCTAAATGATTCTATAGTTCTATGCTCAGGGGAGGGCACAAATGGAGCATCATGAAAAGTGCAAATATTCAGTGATAGGGATTGCGACAATGAACCCGAGAAGGGACACCAATCCAGACTGATGTAATGGCTAAAGTTGTCAGTAGACACACAATCACACAGGAATCAAGACCACAGTACACTCGCTGTGTGTTACCTACAGTATTGGAGATTTGTAACTGCAAGATCAATACTTTGTTTTCACAATTCCTTTTATGTTTAATTTCAATTTAAAGAAAAATTTGTCACGTGCAAAGCTGACAATAGGTTACACTATACTATATTAAGTGCAAAGCCTGCTCTGTATCACAACACTAAGAATTGGGAATCCACCCACAAAGATGAAGCAAGCAAATAAATCCTGATCTGACTAAATAACTTCACATGGAGCCTGCAAAGGAACTCACTTTTGTCCTCAGTCTACACACTAGAGCAGGGATCTGCCAAACCCTAACCATAAATATTCATTAAAAAGCCTCTGCTTGGGATGCAGTCACTGAGACAGCCATTTCCTGCCCATTATCTCTTAGGGCAGGAAATCAACAGTTCCACTCAGGCGGTTACCACTGAGCCCTCACCACGCACACTTCCACTGGATGGCTGAACTTTGCCTAAATGAGAGCCACGTAGTTGTTTCCTTTCCGAAGCCCCAAAATAACACATTTCAGCAGTAAAGCAGATCTGAAAGTATCTGTCCTTGTATTTCCTATAGAACACAGCAGCTTCTAGCACAATGCTTCACCTTGAGCATTTGCTTAGAGCAAGGTGAAGGGGAGCCTCCTACCACTGTGAGTTGGCTGCATCTACAGAGAAGGATGTCTATGTGATTGGTAATTTGACTGCTTTTCCCCTGACACTGACAAAGATTACTAGTCAAAATAATGTCTCCTTCTACTGAGGACAACCTCAGGCTGATCTAATTGTGGTCTCTAGGAAAAGACTGTCTCAGCACCCAATCTTGTTCTTTGTAACAACAACAACAGAGCTTTGCTGCCAACTTCAGAGGAGCAAGTCCCTGAACTATTCTTATGCCAAGAAGCTGTACTTGCCATGAAAAACAAATCCTCATATTATAGGACACCCCACTGAAGAACTGTCACTGTTTATTGGCACTTAATGAAGAAACAGGAGTAAAATCTCAAGGAAAAAGTTCTGAAAATTATTACAAATGCACAGTAAATACAGCTTCTGTACTTACCTTTGGTTTCCAGCCTCTGATCGCTTCCAATCAAACAGTCCTTGATGTCTGCACCCTTCTCTATCACAGCATTATGACAAATAACACTGCCCTGAAGACAGCACCTACAACACAAACAGAAGTAAAGCAAGAAAATAATTTAAATGACAGGTACAAAATGAAGGTATTCACTGGAATAACTAATGACTCTATGACATGATCCTGTGAGTAGGTTCAGTTCTGCTCTTTTCTCAAAAACGCCATTCTTTTCCTGACCCTCACACCTAGCTGCTGGAAAAACTTAAATGCCAGGTGTCAAAATGGGTTTGCAAAAAAGAGCTTGCAGTTTTGCCTCCTTTTAGAACAGCTTTCCTCTACATTTCCTTAACAGAATAAATACTTAACTGAATAAATAAAGACTGGGGACCTGGATCAAATCTTGTATTTTCCACAGACAGTCTGGGTAGCTCCAGGGGTGGCTTCTCTGCAAAATTTCCCAGTTAAAAAGAGGAGCAGCAGCCCAGTCCTTCCCAGCAATTTTTGCTGAGAAGTTTTATATGTTCCAGCTTGCCAGGTACTACAAAAGGGTGGAGAGAAGGGGCAGATCAATACCTCAAGCTGGTTAGTTTTGTTCATGTTACATTCAAGCACTCACACACAATTACTCTGCAGTACTAAACGCATGCAACCCATACTAGACCTGCTCTATCTGCCTTAGGTATCTTCACGCTCATGTTGCCTTTGACACCACAAAGTCTGAAATGCTACACAGGATGGAACTTTAGCAAAAGTCACCTTATTCTAAAATGTATTTGAATCTGTAATAACCAGCTTTAAAATCTGTGGATATGATTTTCCAGATAGGAAAAGAGTTGAGAGTCCAAATGCTGGCTTTATGACTGCTCTGCTGAGAGATGCTGAGTTACTGCACTGCTCCGACACCCTCCATCCAGTAAAATGGAACTTGTGAATCTCTACTAGTGTCTGTGATATGTCCGAAAATGCTGTTCACTCAGCATCATAAGTAGTGTTAAATAGCATTAAATATAATTTCTTTCAAAGCTATGATGCAAATTATTTTTTTCCTTGTTACATTCTCATGTGCAAAGATAGGTAGAAGTCACTGAAAGACAGAAAACACAGCTAAGAAGCATCTATAAATCCTAACACACATCAAAACCAGATGATTGGGAAGAAGGTATAAGATCTATAACCCCAGAGAGATGCAGGTAATCTGCTCTCCTATATTAATCCTACTGTGAACCATAGCATTTCATACCTGCTTCCCAGTATTTCTGCTAATATTAGTTCCAGTAATTGTGAATATTTTTCCTATCCTTAGTCCAACACCTGATCTCTGGCAAAAATTGAAGTTTTTTGCTTCAGTGACTTTCTGCATGATGGCTTGCACAGTTTAATGACCTGCAACCATTTCCCACCTTCATCACAGGAATCACCACTACTCATTGCACTAGTGAAACATGGCTTCAGTGCACCATCAGGCTGGCTCCTGGACAAAACTATTACCTTGGAGTTTGAACTAACAGCATAGAGTTGTTTTGGTATCAGATCAAAACCCTGAGCCTCAATTCTGTACTGATTGGAGAGCTAGCCAGCTGCAGTCCTCAGGAGAAGAGAGACACATTGATCCTCTCACTCCAGACTCCCAAAATTAATTCATAGTATCTTCCTGCTCACACATCACTATTATCTAGTACACAGACTTTGCCATTAAACATATTACAATTCTGTTGCTTGTGTGAGTCTGAGCAGAAACCATCTGCCCTGCAAAACCAGCATTAATTTTGCAGGAGTAAAAGCAATAAAACCGGACCTCAATTGCAGTGGTTTGCAGTTACGACCCCCCTTGAACAGACTGTCCCCTCTGCACAATTATTCTTTTAACTCACTTAAACTCCCCCTCCTCTGACCTATAAGGAGGCAATATGAGCAATTATTCTACAAACAACCAGCTCAGGTTGCCTTGGCAAGGTTTTTACTAACATGTTAATAAGATAAAAAGCGGCAAAGATACACAGCAGACCCCTGCCTGCCTTTGCTCTCACACTGTCATGATCTGCTTCCTCCCCAATATCCTTGTGTGCTGGCACAGCAGCTCAGGCCATCATCTTGTGCAACAGTGATTACTGACAGCAAGAGCAACTCTGCATTTGCAGCCAGGCTAGGGAAGGGATCAGTGAAGGGAGGACTGCCCATNGAATGGGAGAAGTTGCTCATTTCCCACTGAAATGGCTCCCATCCAAAACACGCACTCCAGAATACCTCCTCCTCCATTGCTTCGAGCCAGTCAGATGAAAGCTTTCCCCTACAAACTTTTAGGTTCCCACCATCTATCACTTCTCCCAAGCACGGGAGCAGCTGTGAGTGCACTATACCTCTCAGCATTACCCTCATGCAGGAGGATATTCCCCAAAAGAGAGGGGATTTAAGCTGTCGGTCTGGAGTCTAGGCTGGAGAATACTGCATGTGTGTTCAGAGCCTACTTGAGGATACTCTTTCAACTCCCGGAGAAAGAATAGCATTGTAACCAAGAAACTGCTGATGACATTAACATCAAAGATAAGGGGGGTTCCTGCCAAACCATTTGCTGGGAGGGAAAGGCCAGGGA
>VYZS01047824.1:3157-15150 GCA_013400695.1 Neodrepanis coruscans
CACCACAGTCTGTCCAGTTTTCTGCTTCTCAGACAAGCAGCTCAGAAACCTGGACACTCACTTTCTCCACTTTCTTTTGGTTTGTGAGATGAATGAGAAGACATTTGAGATGTGTGGTTGCCAAGATCACAAGCAGTTCTGGCTTCTTCATTCATAAGTTCAAACTGCCAAACACAAGGAAGTGAAAGAAACAGCAGATTTTGGGAAGGGGACCGAAGATGCGTACATGTGACTCTAGGAGGATTATTTTGTAAGAGAAGATAAATTCTGCCACCTACACTCTCTATCACCCAGTCTCCTTGTGCCCCTCTTCACCACTGAAGGATCACTTTCTGTGCCCCGTGGCAGAGAGCAGCTGTACATGTTATCCTTGACACGTATTTCTGCAGCTTGTTCTTAAAAACTTCAGAGCCTGACAGAGACCTCAGTCTTTCTAATTCATGCTAACACTTCCATATCTTTATCTTTGGAAAGTCCTAGGGAGCACCTCTGAATTTCCTCAGTTTAAGCCTGTTCATCATTGCTTTCCCAACAGCACGCAGGCAGAACCAGCCATTCCCTTCCACAGTCTATCATGAGCTGCAGAGGATGGATCCTCACAGTCCTCTCTTCTTCAGGCTAAAGAACATTGATTTACTTCATCTTTCCTCACAAATCATGTTTTCACATTTCCAACAACTCTTTACACGGTCTTAACTGGTGCACAGCTTTCTTGGACTTTAGTACCCAAATGTTCTAGGATTTGGCACCAGATCCTCTAGGATGAGCCCTAAAAAGCCATATAATCATTTATCTGTTACATTCTACTTCTAGAAAAATCAGACATGTCTGATAACAGGGAACATACACATTCAAATCCACTCTCCTATGCATAACTGGATAGGGAATTTAGAATTTAATTTAAGGCTTTGTTCTGTACATTATTACTCAACAGCAGTGAGATTTTAGCTCCTCCAGAACAAAACAAATGTTGCATTATTAGCATTTTTCCCTCTAATGTTTTGTAATTTCAACTTTCATGCTAATTCTTTTTTATTCCATTTACTGAGCTGCCACCTATTGTTTAACTCCCTACCTCAAAAAAAATGCATCACTGATACAATGCAGTTACAGTAATAATTGTTGAAAGATAAACGCATTTATTCTGAGAAACTGGCTTCCCACTGACAATGAAGTTTATTGTTAAATAATAAGAGAAGCATCTCCAGGTGATGCTTCTCATCTCAGAGAAAATAGATATATATTTATTACGCTTAAGAGCAGTTTGTCAGGAGTCTTTATACTCCTCCAAAACTCTCCCAAGGTTATCTCACAAATGTTCAGAAATTAATTGAAAATAACAGCAACAAAGCAGAGAAAGCTTGGCTTTTAAAATCGCAGTTAACTCATGATCTCTGTGCACAGTCAGAAACATGGCCCAGAATAATTTAAGCACTTTCAGTACTCTCAGAGTCTGAGTTGTATTCAGCCTTGAGAATCCTGCAAAATAAGTGGAATAGCAGCAGGTTTCTCTCAGCATCTAGAGGCAGACGGCAGCGTCTCCAGGATGTTTCAGCCTGGCTGCTGTCCTGACAGTGGCCTTGGGGAGGAGGGCTGACAGGGCTGTGTGCCAGCCCCACACCACCTGGGAAGCCCACCCATGAAAAGTGAGGGCTCAGAGCACCACTTTCAACCTTTCAGGGCATTTTACCCCAAGAAACGGGTAAAGGTCCTTCAGAAAATTCAAAAACAGATCACATACTTCCACAGTTTGATCTGTCATCCCTCTGCTTCTGAGGTGAGGAGCAGCAGTTCTCTGAGAGCACCATTTGACAATGGTGTCCAGCAACACAAGTTCTCACCTCACTGGGAAAAATGACTGTGACAATGAAAGGGAAAAAAAGGAGGCTGGAGGCCTCTTATTTGCCTCCCAATGCCCACTCAGAAACTTTCAGAGTAGGGTAGTGCCAGACATGTGAGACACAAAGACAAGGAGAAACACGCCTAAAAGTGCTCAGAACAGCTGGAGGAAGTGACTGAACACTGAAAGTTGTGCTGACCCAGGCATGGGGTAATTAGGAAAGGGTCTATTTGATTGTAAAATTTGTTTTACTACCTGTATACCCAGAAAAAGTCAGTAATGAGGAGGGGAAGGAATTAAAACCTCCAGCTGACCATGTACCTTCCTTTTCTCTCATCAGCTGCCAACTATCAACTTCTTCAGTTTAAAAGACTTTTACCCCCTGGATCTGAAGAGAGCACAGGTGAAAAAAAGCAACTAAATTCAGCCTTGCCTTGAATATATTTTTTTCTGTGAATATGATTTGGCTGCTAGTCTGTACAATGGAGTCAGTGTGGGTAAATGGTGTAGAGGTTGACTCAGTGATCAGTCAGTCTCAGGCAGTTTCTGTCTGAAGAAAATTTGATGATCTTTTATCTGTCACCTTTTCCCAAACGAAATATAATGTTATAAATCATACTGGTATTCAAATGCCTTTTGTTTATATCAAAATAGGAGTCTCCAACTATTCAGAGGCTGTTTGAAATAGACATTTTCAAATCATTAAAATACAGAAATAGATTGTTTCTGATCTGCTGTTTTAGCCACCTGTCATTTATTTACCAAGGCTACACAAGAAATGGTATTTTTTCCTCCGCCCTCCACAAACCAACATTCACAGCCAGTGCAACAGGAAAACTTCCTTGAGATGCAGTGAAAACAAGCTAAAAAAGCACTCACTCAGAAAGCTGCTCTTCTGCAGTTCCTTCTTTCTTCCACAAGCAGAGAGCTGTTTGGAAGGAGATAGGTGATTACAATATTTCCAAAGGAAAAAAAATAAAATAAACTTACAACATTCCCCTGAAAATTTGTTTCCCTGAATGCTCTAGTCTGATTTGTCAGACCACAGAGGTTTGAAACCTTCCCAAGCCCCTCTGATGTCACCCACTGCTAATTGGATTTCAGTATTTCTGATTTGCACTGTTGCTTTGCCCTCTTATCTTTGGGTGTCCAGCCATTTTTGTTCTGCCAACCTACATTCCACACTGGGTGACAACCCCAGGCCATAAAACTCTTCCCTGTCTCCACTTGGAAAATATTTTATCATTCATAAAGTCATTTCCTGCTAAATCCTGCTTCTTCTGGTTATCCTACCTGCTCACTATCTGAGCTGTTACCTCTGAAGACAAATGCCATTTACCCTGTGCCTTTCCTTGCTCCTCCCCTACCACTCTCCCCTCACCCCACACCATCTAGTGAAACTGCTCCTGCTGCAGGGAGCTACACTAAAAGCTGTTTGGCTTTAGCTAAAATAAAAAAGGAGGAAATCTGTTGGGATCTAATTTGTCTCTTGCTGATGCATGATGTGGGTACCTGGTGGGTAGCACTGCACAGGACAGTGGCACATACAGGAAACAGGGGTGGGTGGTATAATCTCCAGGACAGAAATAAAGGAATCAGTTTCAAATAGCTGCATTTCATAGGCAGGTCCACATGGCACCACAGGAAGCATTAAGATTGAACCAACTAAACTAATCCAAGGAAAGGGAGATCCATATATTTGTATCTTACCCTGTAGTTTGGCTGCTGCCTCAGCCATCACTGATTTACCTTTTCCTGTCTTTGGCAGACTAAAATCTAATTTATTATCAAATTAATCTGAAAGAAAACTTTAGGTCTTTATGGAATTAGCACTTACCAGTATTTGAAAGCCTCAGCACCATCTTTTAATTATTGATTTTACCTCCCCAGATATTTTTCTTGTTAGGGATGTATGGTTTATTGCACATTCTCCTAAATGCCAGGAACAAAATCCTCCACAGACTTAGAAGATTTTTCCCTTCGTGTGCTCACAATAGCATCTCTCTATATAAATGAAAATATGCTCCTCAAATGGTCTCTCTGCTTGGAAGCACATTCCTATCCCAAATTCCATGTTGTAAGGGGTGGTCTGCACAGAAACTCACAGGCTGGGGGTAATGGCCATGTAAGAGGTTGTGAATGAGAAGTTTTGTAATTGAAAACATTATAGCAGAACAGGGATAGACTGGATAAAAATTTAATTTAAAGTGTATTCCCAGGGATTTCTGCACATAATTATATGAAAAACTGTTTTCCAGTAATTTCTCAATATTTATCTCACTCAATTTCTGTGTTTCTCTGAGCAGATTTTTTTCCTGCTTGATTATACCACATGGGTTTGAATTTTAAAGATATGGGTAATCTCCCATCCATCCAATAACTTAACAAAACTAATCAAGAGTAAAACAGAAAGTGCTTTAGAAAGCAGAGACCATTTTCAATCTTACTTGCACTTCCACTTGCAACTCAGGTGGATTAAAATTCATTATGCAGTGCCAATGAAGGCAGGTAAACAGGTCTTGATCTTCATGAAAGACGTGTGGAAGCCTCTACACTGATAGCAATTCATGTTACATTTTCTAGTAAAAAGGAAAGCAAACAAGGCTTTAGAGAGTAACAGAGAGTGACTAAATATTCCCATGTGCTTTGGTTTTATCAGCTGGAACAAGTGATGCACATCCCTCACGGCCAAATGCAAAGTCTGCTTGGAGAGCTGGGGCCCACATACTTCAAACTGAAGCAGCTTTATTTTAAAAATTTAGTGAAACTTATTCTTCTAAAAAATATTCTGAAAACAATCCTTTTGAAAACTTACAATTTGCCAGAAGCAACTTGGCTCTTGGGAGTTGGAAGGCCAAGAACAATACAAATTAAAAATAACTTCTGAAAGGTGGTTCTTCATCTACATTTCAAAATCTCACTCAGGATACAGATTTACGCAATAGAAGATCCTAAGGACTGCTTCTAGACTCTTCTTTCCTCAGGAGCATCAGATCTATGTTACTTCTAGTAGAACTAGTTCTAAGAGTATCAGAAAATGTGCATAAATGATTTAAACCGAATTTTCATGTATGAGCTCAAAAAACATTTTTGAAAAGTTTTCGAAATAAATGTATGTTCTGTAGCTGAGCTGATGTGATTAAAAATAATGAAAAAGAAATCAAGTGCAATGCAGAGATCAGCCAGTTCACATTTAAAATGCCTCAGGTTCCTCAATAGCCTTTGAGAAAAGCATCAAATGGATTCCAGAGCAATGTATCAATTAGAATTAATTTCACCAAAATCTATCCAAAATTGGCATAAGGATAATCAGAAGGATTCTCTGAGTTTGTAAGAAGTGCAAGTACTGATGGTGTAACAGTCTGGGTCAACATCAAAATGAATCCTGTAAAGACAGTGACTGGCTGCTCACAGAAATGCAGCCGCTAAAAGCAGCTTTCCAAGAATAAATGCTCACTTCTTTTCCTTATTACAGGCTATTTGAGCTCTCCCTAAAGTTATGGAAAATTGGCCACTAAGAGATCAGAGAACTACATGAGGGGTTTTAGGGGAAAAAAATAAAATTAAATTTAAAAAGAAAAGCAAACCCCCCAAAAAACCCTAACACAAACCACCCCAAAACTTTATTCAGCCCCCAGAAGCTCAGTGTTATTTGTAGGCTGACACTAAAGAGGATCATTTTTTAATCCCCACAACAGAAATCTCAAGTGAAAAAAAATCCATACTCTATGTCTGGGTACTATATACGTGTGAACAGAATGTCAAAAATGGGATTTTCTGTAGGAATCTGGCTGCAAAATTTATGTCATACTTTTACCTATCAGTCAACACCTACATCCTCTGCCAAGACCACCTAAAAACGCCCTCCTTTGCTAGACTTGATAGGTTTTCCCCTGAATTTAAAAAATTCATGTTCCTTTGTGTCATTGACTTATTTTTCCTATTTCTGTAAGCCCACTGATCCTATTACTTCAGTTTTAGAGGAAGGAAAAGATTACTTACGCTTTGGTAAGGAAAAAACCCAGTGAGACATTGGGAGCTGTGCAGGTGAATCCAAGTGACAGGATAAGGGATCAAAACACACACAGCACTTACACAGCTGTTGGACATCACTGAAGCCTCTGGAGAACAGTTCCTACTAAAGAGGAAAGAGCTCATCACAACTTCCCCAGTTTAGCAGTGATCTACAGCAAGGCCTTGCTGTCTGAAGCACTGTATGGAACTGACAGACAGCTCTGTTTTCTTCTCAGTTGTCCTGGACAATTCTCTTTATGCCTTAATTCCAAATATTACTTTAGCACTTAACTCCCAAGTGTCAGCTGACAAAGCTCTGTACTTTTTAGTGGCCACTTCAGACATCTTTGCTCAGAGAAAATGAGGGCACATAATCACCATTCACCACATTTTCATCTATTTTTCCTCAGTACTCTGAATGACCACATTTGAAATTTTAGAGAATGACAAATTAATTACTAAGCAACAAGTAATGTGTTTAAGTTACATTAATACATATTCCTTTCATTCTATTGCTCTAAAAGGAGCTGCATTTGTCTTTGTGAGTCTGAGTCACTCAGGTTTCCGCTTCTGATTGACTGTGACTCACCCTGACATTACCATGGTCAAACCACACAGGAGTGGGAAGTCACACAGTTTGAGGAGTCAGAGTTTGCTCAGCCACTGCACCTCTGAGGGAGTAGAGATCAGCCCCAAGTTCATTCCAGTAATGCTCAGGTAGAAAGTCTGAATAAAATGCATGAAGTCACTGAAAACTTGTATGAAGTTCACTTAAATGATCTACTTAGAGAATTGTTATAGTTCCCATTTCTCCAGTTGTGCATTCAGCATATCAAGGGGACTTGGGGGGTGCTTGTTTTGGTTCTCTTTGCTGAGAAGGCCTCATTTAGGGTTTGACTGAGGTGTTGGTTTTTTTTTTTTTAATTATGAGATTTTTCAGAGACAGCTTCAGTAGTTGCCTTTTCACAAATAATTTCTTATTATAATCTGGGCCTGCACTGGCCTATGAGATGTTGTGTGCTGTTGGGAAACCAGGAACGCTTCTCTTGGAATATCAAATCCCTCTTCTGAGGCCTGGCAGGGCTAAGTGATTTTTTTTTTTTATATTCATAGGTGAAAACATAAAAGAAAACAAGCTGAAGAAGTGAGATAAGCTTATCTCACATCTCAGATACCACTTGGTGAGGAAATCAAGTCTGTGAAGAGGGGAAAATATATTTCTTGGACATGATTTAGCTGCTGATTACTGACATGAAATACTGCTCACTCTTAAGTTGTGATCCACCCACCACATTGTAGCATTAGAAAATTCATTCTGATTAATTAGAAAATTACTATCATAATCTTCTGCTTTGATCACAAAGGGATTCATCATTCATCCAAGCTCCTCCATCTGCCAGAGAGCAGTAGCATCCTGGTGACAGGCTCTGCCAGCCAGCATGGATGTGCCAAGGGCTCTGCTCCTGGGGAATGTCCTGTCAGCTGAGCTGGATCCCCACGGGCTGCCCTGGCACCCCCACAGGGTTTCCTTGCCTGACCTTCACAGGAGCCACAACAGCACTTGGAACAAGTTGGGGAATGGCTGTGATCTGAGCTCTTGAGTTGCACCTTGACTATCACAGCAACACCAGATTTACCCCTTTTGTCCAACATTTCTGCAAAGAACATGGCTGAAAAGCCAGATAATACTTCTGAAAGCAGGAATTCTAAGTACTCTGCTCTAGCTGGTGTGCAGGAGATAAAACCACGCATTCAATTTCCTTTTAAGAAAAGCTGTTATCTGCTTCAATGGTTAAAACTGTAATGTGAAAGCTTACCCATGGTAGAAATACATCTCACATTTACCAGGGACACCATTTTCTGATCCCCTTTAATGCATAAAGGAAATACTATTTCCAATCCCAGCAACAAGCCATTCATCTCCTTCCCATGACATACACATTTTTCTTCATCAGCCTACACATCTCCAGCAACATTAGCAAATGGTGTAAGACAGTGCATCCCAAAGGCTGGCACACACACTGCCAGGCTGAATTCATAAACACTTTTTTTTCCCAAGTGTGTCTCAGACCATGTCAACACACGTGTTTCTCTCACTAATCCAATGAGCAGGGGTGATTAATTCACTAAAGTACCATTTCGCACATGTACAAACAGTTGCTGAAAGACAACCACTGTTGGGTGAGGGCAGCTAAATGAGCAACTTAACCAGGAAAAAAGGGTAAGGGGAAAAAAGATGAAACTTC
Organism: Neodrepanis coruscans; assembly: GCA_013400695.1. Lineage (NCBI taxonomy): Eukaryota > Metazoa > Chordata > Aves > Passeriformes > Philepittidae > Neodrepanis > Neodrepanis coruscans. The sequence continues at coordinate 11,258 of VYZS01047824.1, forward strand.
ATAATTCTTTCCCTTTCTCTATTTCTCTGGCAAAAACAGCTGCCCACAAGGTTTTCAGAGCAGCTCTAATGGTGCAGCTTCAAATGCACAGAGCAGCCACCTGACTAAGAGGAGAGGTAATGACTGTCCTTGTGCCATCAGCCCGGTAAATTACAGAGTGGGAGGCAGGATGTGACTGCTTCCTACAAACACACTGACATGAAATCCTGTGAGGAACTAGTGCTGCTCAAGCTGAAAGACAGTTCCCAAGAAATGGGAATACAGTGGCTGATTTTAAACTGAAAACTAGAAGGATCTGTCTGTAGAGAAATGATGTCTCAGGACAGTCAGGATAGAGGGCAATGAAGACAAGTCAGTCACTTTTGGGATGGAATAAATACATTTACAAAGGGACACAGTGGGTCTGACAGCAATATAATTGAACATAGACATAAAACAAGGAAGAAACGTTCTCCCCTCCTGCTTAGATAAGATACAAATTAAAAGCATACTATAATGCAAACTCCAGGTGTGGGAGAGCTCCCTTTTGTAACAGGCTCAAAGCAATGAATGGTTTGGCAAAAAAAAGGACAAAACCATCCTAATTATAAGGTTTCACTTTCAGCATTTCAATCAGTGCAGAAATACCTTCCAGAAATGCCAATTAGCTGCATCAGAACAGCAGGCAATTTATTCCCATTGATATCCATGTGACACTCACTCTCAATTCACATCTCAGGAGTTTTTCTGCCTCTTGTGCTGTGCTGCGTTTTAAAAAGAAATAGCTTCTTAAGTGTCAGTCAGGAAATTACAAAGCCATGCCATCATAATGAGGCAATTTCAGCTCCCCTTGGTTGGAATTGGAGACAGGGCAAGAAAGTGAAGTTCTGACACACCTTTCTTTAGTGCTGAATGGTTTGGGGTAATAGAAGGTTTCTATTGGTCTCCACCTGTGACTGAAGCTCCAGTTTTAAAGAAACAAAACCCGAAACAACTCCTATACAGTTCCAAGGCTTTTGGGAGCTTTGACAGGATTAATTGCTGGATATTGACTTCAAACTCTGCAGACTAGAACACTTCAATCTCATAAAATTCCTTTTAGTACTACAAAACCCTAAAACCTATACAAAATTGAAGCAAGAAGTAGCAGAAATCTATCCTGTGTCTGACTGTGTTTTATGGTAACACACAATCTGGCTGGAAATCAATTCCTTGAAATTGGATGTTGCACCTGAATTATTACTTACAAATCTCTTGCATAAACTGAGAATTCGTTTTGTTGATCATATTGTAACATAGTTCATCTAACTTTACATCTTCATGCTGTCATTTTGCCTTGCTCTTCATTCATTTTCTCAGAAGCAATGCTAGTTTTTCATGACAGCCTTACAAGAAATCTTCGATCATTCAACATTAATTTTTAGAAAGCAAAATAAGGTGACTAGACCTGACCAGAACTAATTCCGCAGATGCATCGTTTTATCCTGAGAAATCAGATGAAATGACATGTATAAAACAAGTTTCAGTGAACTTCTTACTCCTTACTATCTCAGAAGTGAAATGACAAAGCCTGTTAAACAATTATGCTCTTTCTGAAGCTAGCTAAATTCATTTCTGTCTTTTCTTGTATTCCTTCCAATTGATCCCAAAGCTCGGAAAGACCAGTAGGTCAGCATTACTCTGCAGATTGAAAATCTTCATGCACCCATGTCAAAGGTACTTGGTTGAGTCAGAAGAGCCAGTTCCCTCTTCTGCAGCCCTCACAGGACCACATGTAGGCAGATGCACTTCGAGAACACTGTTACTGAGATCCCAGTCCCATGCCTTGTATTGGAAGAAGGCTTGCTGCTCATCTCTGCATGGAGCTGGGCTGGGCCACTTCAAGGAATCAATGCATTATATTGAACAAGGCAGGGAGGAGCAGTCAAGAAACCCTGGTATCACTCCCTCCTATACCATCCACCAAGCCCCAGGAATGCAGGCCCACAGAAAATAATTGGCAACTCCTCTTTATTGTGTGGCACTAGGGATGCCACAGGCAGAAGTTCCCCTGCTGCACTGAGCAGTGAGGTTTCTCTGTTATACCACTGTCTCTGCTTGAAATACGAGCCTCCAGCAGCAAGGAAGATTTTGACTGAGCCTTCACTACTGACATCACTTTTATTGGAATCACCAGGAGACAGCTAAAAGTATGAAATGGAACCTTGGGAGCCCATTGTTGCAGCCTCTGCCAACCCACTCACATTTATCTATAAGTTTAGCCACGACCCTGCAGCCCACTTGTACTGTGATCATTTTGCTCCCCAGAATCACAGAACTAACAAGGTTGGAAAAGACCACTGAGATCATCGAGTCCAACCTATTGCCTGACACCATCCCATCATCTAAATCATGGTACTAAGTCACTCATCCAATCTCTTCTTAAACACGAATCCGGCCTCCTCAGAGCCCATCCAGCCTCTGCAGGCCCAGCAAATCCCATCAGCTCCAAATCCTTCATCTTCTGCAGCAACAAGCCGTATCCCTGTGCTTGGTAGCCACAACAACTGCTGACCTACTCCTGTCAGGTCAGGCATAGGCCGCTAATCTCTCTCTACTCACTCTCCAGTGCTTCCCAATCACCAGCCTCCACCTCTCAAACGCTAATTCCAGCTTTTAGAGCACTGGGACTCATGGAGCTGAGCTCCCAGCCAGGCAGAACATGAGTTCCGTGTCAGCCAACCACACGGTGCACATCCTCCCAGAAGTGGCACCCTGCCACTTGAGTAAATTGTTCAGCATCCTTAAATCTCAGAGTTAATTACACAAAACGTAAATTGAGACTGAGCCAGCCACCCAGGGTGTAAAGGGGAAGCAAAGATCTTAACATCAGATTCCCGAACATCTTAGTGACAAGTACACCAGAGCAGGGAGAGAGAGCCTTGCAGGCTGGAGAACAGTAATTAGCAAATGAAAGACGACCATCCCAAATCCCACATGCATTTCCAAGCAGCTGGGTCTGTGGCTCAGTTCCACACAGCAGGCAGAGGTGCCAAGGCCTGGGACTGGAAAGACCTTGCCCCTAGAACTCTCTCAGTAGTTAAAACACCCACCAAGCGTTCCCACCAATTCCCACTCCACATGCATTAAGGGCCACAAGCGACCATTTCTCCCCTGGAAACAGGTAGTCAGTAAATATTTCCCTGTTGAATAGGGTACCTAATTTTCCTGCTAGGAACTCATGCCAGTGAAAAGAACATGCTGCCAGTGTGAAATTCTAAAAGCTAAGGGAAAAAAACTTCATATTTCTAACAACATAAACTAACATATCACACAAAGTACAGAAAAGACTCAAAGATTACTGCCAAAATTATACAGCCCACTACATATGTATTAGACATCATCCTACTGCTTCTTTTGGAAAATATAACAATTGCATGATGCAAAATAATGGAGAATGAGCAGATCAGACTCTCCAGTGCTTCTGTGTGGCTACAACTTTTTCAAAGAAAACATTGTGCTTGGAATAAGATATTCTTATACTCAGGGTAAAAGAAGAAAAAAAGGCTCTATAAAGAAAATACTTCAAAATAGCAAGAAATAAAGACTTTTGGATACAGAGAAAAAAATGAAAGAAATGGAATAGCAGCCCCTACTGTGCTGTGAGGAGACTCTGCCATCCCTCAGCAGTTATTCACCTACTGCTAATGGCTTTCACTGCTGTTCCTTGCCAAANTCAACATGATTTAAATGGGACCAGGTTATATTACACTTCTACTAAGACTGAAAGATTCCATCAAATATTCTGCTTGTTTTTACAACACAGCACAGAATCTATTCCATTAGTTTATTTTCCCCTCATGTTTCACTACAAATGAAGGACAAAAAGCAATCAAAGCAGAGACAAGTATAGCAATTAAATTCAGATGAAGACT